>LPNX010136656.1:78733-95742 GCA_001517045.1 Pseudotsuga menziesii
CTACCAAAAATGCATAATAATAAAAAAAAAATCTTTATAAAAATATATGTCATTAATTATAAACTCTTGGCTTCATTCTCTGTCCCACATTCAACATAACAACAATACACAGTATTCTTAAAAATGCATTTGGGGTTTTATGCTAACTCCTTTAACTGGTTTGAAATCAAAATCTTAAGCTTACAAGTTTTTTCGCAGTGGACTTCTCTGCAACATGCCTTCTACGACTGACCTTTCTATAAATAGAACTCCCTTTCGCATTGTGGATTACGAAAATAACTTAATTCCTTAATAATATTACCCTTCTGCATTTCCACTTCCGCAATGCGGATTGCGGATTGCAGAATCCCCATTCATTTTAATGAATTTTCATTTTTTTTTCTGCATTCCGCAATGAGGATTGTGGATTGTGGAAACCCTTACATTCAGCCCTTTTTAATTTCCTCTTTCCACATTCCATAATGCGGATTGTGGATTGCATAAACCTTAACATTTTTACAATTTTATCCTTTCCACTTTCCGCATTCCTCAGTGCAGATTGCAGATTGAAAAAACCTTAACATTTTCACCATTTTTCCTTTCCACTTTTTGCATTCCGCAATGTGGATTGCAGAAACGCATATCTTCTTCGTAGTTTTAATTACCTCCTTCTACTTTCCGTAATGTGGATTGTGGAAACCCTTAGGTTCTTTAGAAATTACCTTCTGCTTTCTTCTTCTGCAATGCGAATCACAAATTGCGAAAACCTTAAGTTTTCTTATATAATAACCTTCCACCTTCTACTTCCGCAATGCAGATTGTGTATTGCAAAAACCTCTAAACTCTTTACAACATTGAACTTCCATTTTCTGGTTCCACAATGGGGAAGCCCTAAACTATTTACAATCTTTCCTTTTGCAAACCCACTTCCGCAATGCGGATTCCAGCTTGTGTAAGTGCTTAAGTTCTTCACCAGTTTTATGTTTCCACAGGCATTTTGGCCAAAGGTACATACTTGGTTTTCTCTTTGTTTTCTTGGGTAAAACCAAGGGATATCAACCTTCGATGGCTTCTCAGCTTTAGGCTGATTTCTTTACTCAAAAAAAGTTCAATATTAGGAGGTCATAATGGGGTTTAGTAGCCAGTTTCCTAAGAAACTACATTGCCACACTTCCTTCACAACTTTACCATTCATCTAAGGAATAAAAATATCACACCAGAGCATCATTAGACTGGGAGGGATTTAAAACTAGACAGCTCTTAGACTTCCCATAGGGGTCCCTTACATTGGTCATTAATAGTAGAGAAATAAAGCATCCAAGAACTCATTACATAAATAGTATTACACTATTACTAAGGCCATATGACTAAAGACCAGTACCAGTCCTTTAAGACAGAGCATGGGTATTATACCACTAGTAGACCATATAACAAATGTAGCTACCATTACCTAAAACAAAGCAAGGCATTCACCCTTGGAAACCCATATATCAAATGCAGTCATAGTTAACTAAAATTGACCAGGGCATTCACCCTAGGTAAACCCAGTATCAAATGCAGTCACTGTTAACTTAAAACATAGTAGTGCATTCACCCTTGGTAAACCCTATGAAAAAATCAATCATGGTTAACTTAAAAAATAGCAAGGAAATCACCCTTGGTAAACCCTATATCAAATGCAGTCACGGTTAACTTAAAATAGAGCAAGGGGTTTTCCCCCATTAGTAAACTTCATAACCCATCCATTCATAGCCATACAAATATATAGCATGAGTGTTACACCATTATCAAGCCATAAAATCAATGCAAGTTGCAGTCCCTTAAACTAGCATAGGGGAATCACACCACCTCCTAAGCAACACATCCATCCATCCTAAGAACTGGTATTATAATTTTATGGACATCGAAACACACATTCATACACATGCAGATATATCCTGAGCTCAATAGATTTGCAGAAACATGAACACAGTTATGGAACCTGTTTGCAAAGAGAGCTGATTGAAGAGGGAACATCCAAGTTCCACCCAACCATAGATTAGGCACATATGTTCTCTGTCCTCAATCACCCCTGATCTAACTATATGTGCCGAGAGCAAAGGTGACCAACCTCAGATCTAGTTTCTCAATGCGAAACCACTTCCTAGCATAGACTATTCACCCGCAAGGGTTTCTACTTTCCTGCATGCTCCACGACGTCCTTTCCTCCTTGCGTATTCCCTTCCTTATAGTTTTGATTCTAGGTGTTTTGTAGCTACAACCCATTCCCAAAGGAATCTCCATCAACCACTGTGTTTCCTCTTTTTCCAAGGTGTGCCCTGCACCGTCATGGCGTTTCAACACCTAGTGTACTTCTTGAGGTTAACCCTTTTACCTTCCCCCACTCTCACACACATATTTCCCTTATTTAACATGGTTTTCCCCATCATTCATTGTTTCATTCCAATGAAATGTTTTGATTACATATGTCCTTCAAGGACCTGCTGGCTGTTTCCAGAACCAACCAATCTTCAAAAAAATAGTAAATTAAAATATTACATGAAAATGTTTATTCGATGGGGGATATTACATCCTCACCTCCTTATTGCAACACTATCCACAGTGTTCTTAGTCTTGTTTCATAGCTTTTGAAAATAAACCGGGGTACTTATTTTGCAAAACTTCTTCTAATTCCCAAGTCGCCTCCTCCAGGCTGAGTGCTTCCATTGCACCATCACCTGAGTGACAACCCGGTTCCGAAGTATTGTTTCTTTCCTATCTAGAATCGCATACATGTTCCACATTTTAGCATGACTTTGGTGACTTGACTTGTTCCTTCTATTGGTCCATCTCTTTCAGGGTGATAACTAGTGCTGAAGCTCATCTTGATTTCTAACCTTGTAACAAAGATTTCGAAGAGTTGGATGTAACTTTACATCCCTGTCAGAAATTACCATTTTCGGTACTCCACAAAGTCAAAATACTTCTTTCAGGGGATATCTATTCCATATTGACAACTTTATAAGTTGACTTCATAGGAGAAAAAGAGCAGACTTGCTTAACTTATTCTACTACAACCATAATTGAATCATGTTGATTTTTTGTTAATGGAAAACCTGTGATGAGATCCAAGGATATTACCTCCTAGTTCCATTCAGGAATGGGAAAAATTTGTAACAAACTTGTTGGGTGTCGATGTTCAACCTTCACCTCTTGACACCCCAAGAATTTAAATGGATAATCAACTAAATATACCTTTATTATGGGCCAAAAGAATTGCTTCCTGAGTGTTGTTATCATCTTTTGGTAACCAGCGTGTCCTGCATAAGGAGGTTTGTGCATCTCATTTAAAATTAACAATTTTAATCTGCAACATCGTCCATGTATAATCACATAAAATCAACAAGAAGATGCTAAACAAATCAAATGCTTATTTGCATAAGCATCTTCTTTAGCTCCACAAGTATCTGGATTTGATTTTAGACAACTATGGAACTGACAAGACCTACGCCACCCCACACAAGGATGGTACTCAAAGTCTTGAGTGTACCACCACTTTGCATTCTTTCAAAGGTGTGCATCGTAAGGTATCCAGTTTTTTGGAGCCTCATATCACCTGTGAATACATATGAAACAGATCTCAAGCCAACATGCTAGCTGCACCACAACATCCAATTAATCCAATGTCAGGCTAGTACACCGACTAGGTTCATCATGCATGTATCAACCATTACCAAGCCACACATGTCACTCTGTTTAAATTTTCAGTTCAATAGCCAACATTTTCCCCAAGGGCATGTTTTCATCATCTCACCTGTCATGATTCCTAAACATCAAACAATCAGTAACATTGGTAATCGAATCAAAATATGAATTTGTAATTATGTTTTCTTGCGAAAATTAGATTTCGCAACCATGAGGTCATCCACATATTGTTTGGCTCTTATAAGTGGAAGCACATATCCCCTATCAATTTCAACTTGCTACCAAAACCTGGACAACCACACCTAGTTTAACACAATTCTAAATCAGCCAAACAGTCAATAGTAATTAATAGCAAAATCTGAAATTTAGAAATATGTTCTGTTCATAAATTAAATTTTATTGTCATGAGATCCTTGACCCCATCTATGACAATTACAAAATTGTAGGGAGTTATAAGGTAGTTTGGAAGTCACGATGGGTTTATTCTGTGCAAGTTATTATATCACTACTACATTTCGACCAAAAATCCGATGGCCGTATTGTCGGATTTTCGACACTTCCCTGTCGCATGTACGACACTATGATTTTTTTTAAGCATCGGTGGCTTTACATTGGTTATCTTACATCTCTCTAAGCGTCGGTGAAGTGACATGAATAACCGTCGGTTACTCGACAGAGATGAAGATTAAGCGTCGGTTACGCGACATGAAGAACCATCGGTTAAGCGATGGAAATAAATATTAAGAGTCGATTCATCGACATGAAAAACCGTCAGTTAAGCGACGGAAATAAAGATTAAGCATCGCTTAACCGACATGGAGAACCATCGGTTAAGCGACGAAAATAGAGATGAAGCATCGGATAAGCGACAGGTAGAACCGTCGCTTAAGCGACGAAAGTGAATTTTTTTTTTTTTTAAATACCTACAATTTGGGTATAGACCAGTTTCAAAGTGCAGGATTTTGAAATAATCAAAAAACATCTTAACAAATGTTAACTTTGATGCAAATAATAAGCATTATATGCATCGAGATTCAATGGTGTATATGAGGGTATATACTGTCAATAATACCCTGTTGTTTTACTCCATACTAAGGTAATTTATGTTTGAAATTTAGGTTCTTTATGCTTGAAATTGAACGCAAATAATAAGTATTATATGTGCAAATATTTAACAGAGTATATGTAGAAATATACTACCATTAATACTCCACTGCTAAGTTCTTATGACTTGCAGAAATGAGGTCTATCTAGAGATTTACAAAGCATTATTCAAAGGAAAAATGAAAGAGAGACATGTTCATATTAAAGACATCCGGATGTTTATTCTTAGGATGATGATGGAGTAGAATTAATTTCATTTATTCTACATATTATGTTGGTCAATGAGACAGACACAGAAAGAAATGATCGAAGGTCTTATCACCATGCTCCTTTAGTGCTTAATGTTCTGCCAGAGAAAATATTTCCATCTTATCATGCATCTTCCTGTCAGTCCCAGCAACCAAATATTGGGAAGCCAAACTAAACCTGTCAATTCTTTCGAAGTGGAGTTCACAACAAGAACATTTGATTTAATATTTATTTATCTTCCCAAGGACCACAAAATCTTCCTGTGGGTCCCAACAACCAAATATTGGGAAGCCAAACTAAACCTGTCAATTCTTTCGAAGTGGAGTTGACAACAATAACTTTTGATTTAATCTTTATTTATCTTCCCATGTACCCCTGCAAACAAATCTTGGGAATCCAAGATAGGGGATAAAAGTGAGATTGCAAAATGAACCTGCATATTCTTTCTAGTGGAGTTCTTAACCAAAACATTTGATTTAATCATTATTTTATACCTCCTTTAGAGGATGAATTTGGTGATTTTTTTCTCACATTCTTACACTGGCTTGAGAAAATTATCTTTTGCATCAGAGGCTTAAACACAATTCCATTATTATGCATTACCATGGCTTGGGACATCCACAACGGCCAGAGTACCTGGGATCGAAATGCCATCAAATTTTAATATAAAGAGCAAAACTGATGCATATTAATACATATTAATGTATTAATGGCAATGTGCCTTGTGAAAATTTTAAAGCAATGACCAAGGAGCATATTTTCTAAAATACATAATACTATACACTATACATGTCCTCAGTGGCAAACTCAATTCCTCAAATAGAAATTAACAGGAAGCCAAAACTGGTGCTTCTTTCCCTTGACCTGAAAGTACTCCATTCAGGGTTTTACTTTTCCCAGATGAATGCGGTTACTGGTTCACAACTTTTGAATTTTTGGACTCTCAGATGTTTGAATAAACTTTGTTTGATTTGGGCAAACTCTTGGCTTCCTCACAATATAGATCTCATCCCCTTTACTATTGTAAGTATCCTGATTTCGATGCCAAGTCCATAGAGCATATGTTTCATTCTTCACCTGGATATCATCAAGGTGCCATCATTCAATTTTAAAATAGTTTTATAAAAAATCTTAATGTATGAACCAATCGAATAAGGCCTATCAAAATACACATTGTAATCTACCATTTGAACCCAATTCAGTAACCAAACTTTCCCTATCAATATCGATGATAGTTAAGATTCAGTGAATAGTTCTTGATAATAATAATGGCTTACCTAAAAAATTCCATGACCAAAGCTTCTCTCTCTATATGCACTAAATTCAGGCTGCCTGTCCCAACAAAACTTTCCAGCTGCTGGACCAGACGTAAAATTGTAGGCACAAAACCCACCCATATAGTTGTATGGCATGGAAGCCGGATCAAGGTAGTTACCAGAATCATCAGCATGAGGTATTGCCATCTTTTCTCTGTTACCACCATCTCCCACTGTAATGTAGACAGGAGCACATGGATCCAATGTGTAGTTAAAGACTCAGTTCGATCTCTCATATGCATGAACCTGCAAGCAACAGGAATAACCCATATTATTTGTCATTCTTCCTCTTACCACAATTACTTATACACCCCCTAGATATTGTTTCATGTAGTTATGCTATAGACCTAATCAAAGGAGAAGAAATAAGGTCAAAATCATGAAACACCATTAAGCAGATTTATTGGATATTTCTTTAGTTAGTTACTCACATGGCCATTGAATACAACATCAACACCATATTTGTACAGTAGCTCCTCCATTTCCTGTTTCATGCATTCAGCCTCACGATAATGGGCTTTATAACTGTTGTACCAAGGTGGGTGCCAAGTAGCAACAAGCCAAGGAGTCATGATCCTATCAACATATGCTAAATCATGCTCCAACCATCTATATTGTTCCCCTGTGAACAAGGAGACAAATTATCATTAATATCAAAACTGAGCCTTGATTTTATGCCCAAAAGCCTGCTGTAATATCTACAACAAAGTAATTATGTTTCTAACCTACACTAAAACCAATGTTAGGATTCTTTCTCATGCTGTTACCATCTGAAAACACCTGTAAAACTTCCTACTGTGCTCATCAAATAATATATACTGTGTTTTATTGTAATCTATGTATCCTCCAAGCATGACAAAATGGATGCCTCCAGCATTGAAGGAGTAATAGAAGGTGCTACCGGATCCACTCTCTTGACTTGGAAATGAAAATCTTGCACTGTAAGCTGCAAATGACTTATTTCCAACTTGTTGTTCGATTTCATGATTTCCCTCCACAACCATGATGGGAACTCGTGAGATCAAGGGTTCCATAAACCTGTAGGAACATCAGGCCCAATTAGATCAAAGCTGTAACTAACATCTGTAATTAATTAGCAGGGACAGAAATAATTGTAGGTAGTCTAAATGAAAAATTGATATAGATTAATTATAAGCGTGTTTAACATTCAAAAACCGGTAAAAAGGTAAAACTGTACTTACTCTTCGTATCTTTTCTTAAAACGAGTAATTGTCATTGCTTCAAGATATGTATCTACCACCAACCCTGCTCACATTGCTCGAAAACCTGTATAAGGAATAGGAAGAAATATTCCAGAGATTTGCACTAGGTCACCTGACCCAACCTGAGCAACCCAGACCCAGCTGTAAGCCTGTAAATGCTTTTGTAATGATTTTAATTGTGACAAAAGACAAATCTTATGCAACCAATAGAACAAATGTAAAAACTTCACAAAAAAAAACAAACCTTCCTCATAAGTTCTCCTCTTATATGTACTGTCATCGATCTAGGTATATTCCCTTTGGGCACGTGCTCTGACAACTTCTGAATTTGAGCCTGCAACGAGAACAATCAAATTGGATGAACACGTCCTTCAAATTGATCTTTGTTGCTGGAAAATATCTAGTATTATACATAGTTTCACCAAAAAAAATAATCTATTTGCTTCAACAAAATTTAACAACTAACAACAATTCTAGAACACACAATTCTCATGTGGCCTTAGTTCAGGAGGCCATAAGACAAAGCAAGTTGGCACCCACTAAGGGAGCCTTAAAGAGAAACCAAGGGTAAGTTGGTGAGAGTCTAAGAAAAGCAATTAATGCCTACAAGTGAAGTGTGGCCCTAGTGTGTGTTTATGCGTGTGTAGAAGGGGGAAGTGTGGCCCTAGTGTATTTACTCTCTTCCTGCACATGCAACTGTATATTTATTGCTCACATTTCTATTCTACTTGCAGATAAGAGGTGACTTGCATGTCTGTTTGATGGGAGATCTTGGAGTTGCAAAGAGTCAGCTGTTGAAACACATGATCAGTGTGGCACCTCGAGGAGTTTACAACACAGGTAGGAGAAGTAGGGAAGGTATAATTCTTTTAGTCTTATGAAGGTTCATATTTTTGAGGTCTTATATAGTAGCAGCAAGAAGGATGTAAGCTTCTTACACCACTGCCAGAACACTTCTAAGCATTCTTCGCATCTCAAACGAGTATGGTAATTGACCTAATAAATCATTGCCTTTTTCTGCACCATCTCAAAGAAATTTTGTGACTTTTTACCATCCGTTCAGAAATTTTGTGATTTTAAACCACCATTAAGGGTAGCTGGGATTTGGTGACAAACAGCCATGCCGGCAAAGAGATTGGGAGCCAGGTCAGAGAGGATTTGAAAGCAGCTAAATAGTGCCATAATGGTGATTTAAACCATTTACTGCCACCTGTTAATGATGATTAGAGGTAGTAGAGTTTTGTATTTCAAAACAATTTAAATGCTCATATTGTATGAAGATAGCCCAAGGAGGGGAAATCATTATGAAGGGAAGTGTCCATCATTAAAGGGAGCAATGTTGCCTACAGCCTGACAACTGTAACCATGTTGGAAGGTAGGGAAAGACTGTCCATGTTCGGCTATAATTTAATTGAATCAAGGAATTTATGGGTTATATCCCTTGTCTCCTGTCAGAACCATCCAGTTCATGTATCAATCTACCAAGAGTTTCATAGTGGAAGGTACAAAGTGTTATAAATGTGAATGAGGGAGTCACAGAAGAGCATGGAATGGCTGATCTCTTTTAGCAACTGATTGATGTTAGTGGGGTTCATAACTAGGGTATTGTAGAACAAAAAGTTCTTCAAGATCTGGGTTTAAATTGGTCTGATCTCTATTCTATTGTTTGTCGCATTTTGGAAGTGTGGTAGAATAGGGAAGATTCCCAAGTCCATGAGCTTATACTTGAAAGATATTGTTTTGTACTTGGCTGGATCACTCTTTCAGATATTGATGTTAAGAAAGCTAGTGCTTTGCCATGGAGTCCTGAATTGGGCAGAGACAAGTTGCTTGAAATTGAATACTTCATAAGTTTTAGCAGAATTCTATGCCATAATGTTCATTTTGGCCATACAGGGGAGCTATCACAGCTGGAAAATATCATTCTAGATATACTCTCTTGGCTTCAAACATTATACAAAGAGCATAGTGTGAAGGAAAGGGGTTGGTTATTCTTAAGGCATAGTGCATGGCTGTCTTTAATTTTATCATTGCTCCAGGCAGGTCTGTGGAAAGTGTCTCTGAGAAAGATCCCAGTTTCAAGAGAGGACACATTTTGGATAGAGCAGAGGCAGAGCTGCAAAAATTGCTTTAAGTGAACCTAGGTTTGGAAAATTCAAAATATTGTACTACTCTGTATCAGAAGTGCGTAGCCAATAGAATTTTTGAGCTTACACAAATCACTAAGACCATCTGAGACTCATCTTCCAAAGGCCTAATACAAGGATATGTTTAAAAGGAACAAATGTTCACAAAATGACAAGACATGGCCATGAAGAACATTAACTTCCAAAGGTAGATTGCAAGAACCCAACAATGCAAGAAGTTGATGTCAACAGAAGTGAAAAAAATGCCAAGTCCAAGACAACATGTACAATTTGATTATAGAAAATCACAACAGAAAAAAAAACTCATCTTGCACAGGCTTGATACAAGGATACTTTTAAAAGTAACAATTTTTCACAAATCAATAGAACCTGAACTTCCAAAAGTAGATCATGAGAACCAAAAGAATGTAAATCAACATTACAAGAGATTGATGTCCACAAAGGTGACAAAATGTGATGTTGTTGATGTCATGTGCCAATGACGAGTAACAGCCAATGACATGTTAACATCTAACACATAAAAGTGTTGACAACACAAATTAATCAAATCATAAAGGGCATAAAGAAGAATTAGGAGCATGGAAACCAGGTTGGAGGTAGAAGCAGTCAAAATTTCTAACACAATTAATCACACACGACAAATAAGAGACAAGGTTGCAAAGGAAATAACACTATTGTTTATCAATATGATTCATGTTCATCACAATACTAACCTGTACCCATGTTTAACTCCTCTAAGAAGTTCTTGAATACAGAAACTAGGTTTCGTTATGAAGCTTAAAGAATCAAAGAGAGGACGCAAATTCAAACATAGTAGGTAAATTTGATGCCTACCCTTTGTAAGTAAAACTCTTAACTTATGGGATGAGATGTGATATGTTATAAATTTTCCATTGACTAAATAATATGTACAAAGTATAGAATCCATATCACCAAGTATGTATATATTTCAATACAATATATAATCATCCCAAAAAAATTGAAGGGAGATACCTCCCAATTTTGGTCATCCTGGTCTTGGAACTCTAATCACGTCAATTCCACCTTTATTTTCCATCCTTTCTCAATAGGTTTTTCATAACCATCCAGCACCTTATTAATAACCAGACTCAAGAGACAGAAGACAGCTCTGATGTGGACAAAAACCTTATCTATATTGTAATGCAGAAGCCAAGGGAAAGGAGAGAAAGGAATGCACCCTTCCAAGTCAAGGTTCATCCTTTAGGTAAGAAAAGGAAGGTAAATTCTGATGAAGATCCCTATTTCAACAAGAAGTTATAGCAAAGAGCTATCAAACTTGTTAAAGATAATGAAACTACAAGACCCATTTTAGAAGACATGTTAAGATTACGAATTCAAGTCTTAAACTTCATTTAGTGTGTGTCTTGACAAGAGAAAATTTCAGATATGATTAAGTGAATGTTATAAGGGTTTACTGCTGCTTTGGCTTGACCTCCAGGGTTCTTGCTGCACCTTGGAGTGGGCTATGAATTTCTTGCTGCTCCTAAGTCTGGGCCATGACCTTATTGTTGTTCCTTAGACTGGGAAAGACCTCTTTGTGGGCTGCTAAAGACTGGGTGTGACCTCTGTATGGACTGCCAAGCTAAGCCATGATCTCTTGTTGGATAGTTAAGCTGGGTGTGACCTCCTTATGGGCTTCCAAGCTAAGCCATGACCTTATTGGACTGTTGTAGGGTGAATTGTGAGCCTATTGTTGAGTGTTGTGAGCATGAACTGTAACCTCTGCTGCTGGTTTAGGGCCGCAAGGATGCCATGGACTGTCTTATGGGTTGCATCCTCCCTGTGGGTCTGTCTTGTGGACTTAACCCTCATCTTGGACTGTCCTATAATTTTCAGGGTTTGTAAGGCTACATCAAAGAAATGGAATCATGTCTTTAAGACATAGCCACTCCAAACATAAACCCAAGGAATTAGCCATTATTTTTCAGTTGATATTTAATGGCACCAGTTGTTACCTCCTCAGAAATCTGAGTACAAGAAACATAATAATGGATCATTTGCATCAAAGCTTAGAGGAGCTGGTGTAACGCCTATTTTCTAGCAGTCACCAAGTCAACTAAGATCTTGACACTGCAATGTGTAAAGTAATAGGTGGGCACAAGCTTTATCCAATGATAAATTTTGTGGGCCATGGAAATGATGAATTAGTTTAATTAGTTAGCCAAGATGGTGAGAACACATTGGCAACAAATTGATCTAGCTTGTTAAATGTTAGCATGCACCATGTCATGCTAAGCAATGGTTGTAAAGTATGTATTTTCTCATTGAACTATAAGTATGTATTTTCTCATTGAACTGTAAGTATGTGTTTGAACGAGTTCTAAGTACAACGTCTACTTTTAAAAGCTGTCTTTGAATGAGGTAAGCGTTCAAGTCAAAGCTAAAGGTTTTCTTCTCATCATGATGCTAAGAATATATGTGCCTATGTTTTTTCTGACCTTATTGCAGGCTGACTGCTTTAAGGTAATTCTTCGTCTTCTATAAATATTTATTTTCAGTATAAGATGAGCCATACATTCTTGGAACCAAGAGAAAAAATGATATTAATTTTATTTTTATTAAAGAAGAAAGGTCAATCAAATATTTAATGACCTTTCATAACAATTACCATCATTAGATATCAAAGCAATTACGCAGTTATGCAAGTAAAAGTTGACCATGACAAAAAATCAGCACTTATGGGCAAAAAAATCAGCAATCTGGGCAAGTTATATTGTTACAGCAGCCTTAAATTTGGTGTTCTGGGCTATTCTCGGCAGCAAGACAGCTGTATAAGCCCTTTTATCAACCTAAAATTTAATTCTGGGTGCAGTTTAGAAGTTTTTCTAGCCCTAACCAGCAATAATCGGCTAATAATCCTAAACAAGCATTATGGGCGCTAGAGCAGCAGTAAAACAACAATGAATGAGTAATCTAGGTGTATTTCAAACCTTAATCACTAGTTAGACCTGGGATTTTTGTATACAATTGAGCAATTTTTCAGAGCAAGAGATGCATTAGGGGGAATTGAGGTTGATGCAGAAGTTTTCAATAGTTTTCTTGAGGTCATAATGACCATAAGGTTTGACAGGCTATTTGAGGGTATACATGATAAATGTAGAATCCTGTTCAATAATTTAATTCCCTCTATAGAATAGAGATGTATGTATAGTGATCTATTTTTGCTGAAGAGCATGGAAATCCTGGTAAAAGAAATGAACTCAAGCAAGGAGGTTAACTTATCTATTAAAGAGCATCTACTTACAAGTGCAACTGATATGGTGGAATTCCTGAGAATGCATCCTAGTAAAGTCATTTTGCTTAAGTTTTATTTGGGGAATACTGAGGACTCATTGATGTTGAACCAATCCAACAAGTTCCAGGAATTTCTTGGAGGCAATGTTAACTTTTTGCCTTTAATTGATGCTTTGGATGGATTCCATAATGAGTCAGTGAATACGAAGGTGCTACAGCTGTTTGTTAATCTTTTAACAGGTGATCCGAGTTATATTAAATTGAAACACACCTTGCAAGAAAAGTTCTTATTGATGGATTCATCTTCTTTGGCTTCATGGGTGGAAAAAATGCTGCTAGGATATACTCCTCAATCAGCTGTAGGTAATTTTCCAACAGGAGTCTCTAATTCAGTAAGAGATTCAGCTATTGCTTTCATCAATGCTCTGGTGTCACCTTCATCTGATTCAAAATCAAGAGAACTTTGTGATCACATTCTTGATGCATTGCTTGTGGGTCTAGAGAAGGCATTCCTGTCATTTGATGTTCCTACTGCGAAATCATACTTCATTTTTGTAGTTCAGTTAGAAAATGGTGAGTCCACAATAAAGCCTATTATCAAGAGGGAAATTGATATGGTGGTCAATTTGTCTGCTGATGAAACCCATCTGGAGGGTTTGAAGTTTGTCTTGGGTTTTCTGGTTTCTACACTGGGTTCGTATGGTGCTAACAAGCATGTTTCTGAAAAATTAACAGAGAAGCCTTGGTCAAACACTAGTTCTAACAATGATTCTGCTAGCTGTAAGTTTAAGCCTAGTGTTCCTAGAAAGAACTCTGAGGCTTTGGTTAATCCAGTCAATCAGGGAGTCCATTCTAGTGTCATTGAGTGTGATGCCACATCAGCAGATGATGATGAGGATGATGGCACATCTGATGGAGAACTGGCTAGTATGGATAAAGAAGACGATGATGAGAGTAACAGTGAACAGTCACTTGCATCAAAAGTTTGTACATTCACCACTAGTGGAACCAACTTTATGGAACAACATTGGTACTTCTGCTACACTTGCGATCTGACTATTTCTAAAGGGTGATGTTCTATTTGTGCCAGGGTGTGCCACAAGGGTCACAGAGTTTTTTACTCTCGTTTAAGCCATTTCTTTTGTGATTGTGGAGCAGGAGGGGTAAGAGGGACAAGCTGCCTCTGCTTGAAGCCTCAAAAATATGTTTTTTCCAGCACTACATCATTGAGGGGGGCTAGCGATGTTGATCCATTCTTTCCTCTCTCAGATGAGAGGGATCATCTTATCTTGGTCATAACCACCCACGGGGAACCCCGTCCATTTAATCACTATGTCATTCTGTTGAGTGTATCTCATGACTGGGAGATTGTCAAGAATCGGATTGACTTGGTAAAGATCATCAATCCTTTGCTTCAAGACCTTTACTTGCTGTTCATTTAAGGGATTAGTAGTGCAAATATAAACACACTCGTTCATATTCATATGAAATATATAAGGGGAAGACTCGATCTAGTCACCCATGAGAAGCTCACCCAAATTATCTGCACTTTTTTTTGGGCCCTTTGGAAGGTTGACAGTAGGGTAGATTGTAATAGCTAAAGGGCAGCTCAGTCTCTATTGATGTCAGAGAGTTCACCTTCACAGTCAATTATCCACCTTTAGGGTATGTGTGCAAATAGCTTCCAAGTAAATAAAACCCATTACAGACATTAGCAAATGACAAAATAATAATAAACAGGATGCTAGCCATACTCATCTATATGGATCTGCCTGCCATTGGAAAACCCATTTGGCCCTGGGTCGATTTCGGATTTTCCCCCAACCTTGAATAAAATACCCTTGAAGATACTTGATCCAGGATCTTGGAAACCAGCTTTTCACGAACTGTAACAAAAACAACACGTCGATGTTGATCCACAGTAGAAAAAGTCGATCGAAATTCTGAAATATAGAATTTCTCCCTTCCCCAACAAGACTACTAGAAATGAAGTAGAGATTGGTGCCATAATGTGATGCACGTTTGGTGGTTGGTTCATCCTTCAACTATAGTTTTCAGTCATGAAAACGTGAAAGTGACTAAAAGTGTGTTTTATTAGGGTTATCCTATCCATTGATAAAGTTATGGATAATGTTTACGTTGGGAAATAAGAACTATATAAATTATGGGAGAACCTTGTATACACAAGTACGATCTTTGTATGAATTGCAATATGACCATGCATTTGAATATATAGATTATACTAATTCATTTATTTGTTTTTCTTTGTATTTTTTAAACTTTTGTCTAGTTGTAGCATTGTTTGAATTTTTATCGTCATCAATTCTTTCTTACATCCATTGAGGACAATAAAGCTCATTCCCTTTCTTGGTGACCTCGAGATTCGGATTCATGTCTCCTCTTTCTCGATTCAATTAGACTTTTGTGCATGGAAATCAATGGGAGGGGAGATGGTTCCTGAGATGTGGCAATAATAATGACTCATCTAGCACTAATGGAGTTACATTTTTTGAAGGTGTAGGCTCAAGATTGTAAGAAGCCTTTGTTGGATTTACCCAATGGTGTTTTAGTTGTAGGTCCAAGAGGGATTCTAAGATTTCCTTTTGGTGTTGAAGATGATTTTTTACCACCACATATGACCATGCTCAAAGAAATGTATTCATTAAAAAGCAACAAGTTTGTACTCCAACATTAATGGTCACATGCAAACACAATGTGGTCAAGAAGACTATGCTCAAATATGCATAAATGCAAACCTTGCATATGAAATGGAAGTATAATGATTAGTTTTCGAAGCCATGGAGATGAAAGTGCCTACATAATTGTCAATAATGGTAAAGGTTGTTAATGGCCAAACTTATTAAGGAAGACTGAGCAATATGACTCATAGTGGAATGTAATTAGAGCTTTTGCATCAGGGATGATGTTTGGTTTTCGTTGTTTTGTAAATTACCTAGCACCATGTTGAAATTGGATCCCATTACTGACAACTTATGTTCAATATGTCAAATATTTTAATTATAAAGTAGAAAAGCCTCATGCATATTGGGGTTCCTCTATGTCGAGGTTTCCAACCCCCTCATTTTGAAGACAGAGTTATACTAAACAGCATATTTCTACATACTTTTTAAATCATATATTTTGTCGTTTGAGGCCTTTATCATGGCCTATTAGCTTACTAGTCATAATTTAGAGCATAAATGCATCAATTTCTCTCCCAACCATGGTTTGAGACTCATTCATAGTGCACAAAACCTCATATTAACACTCTCATACCACTCACTCAAGGTGCCATCGCTTAAGCGATGCTTATGAGGCTATCCGTCGCTTAAGCGATGCTTATGAGACTAGACATCGCTTAAGCGACGCTTATGGCCACATTTTCAAAAAAAAAAATTATCTTTGTGATTTTTGGTAGGTTTAAAAAAGGAAATCCACGCGCTGTCAGATTTTTCCGTCGGATTTTGGATCGAAATGTAGTAGTGTATTTAGAGTAATTTGTAATTTGAGTTATAACGCTTTTTCCCAGTTCGGAGTTTGGGATTTTAAAGTGCTTTGAACGTTATCAAAAGATACTTCATAAAAATACATTTTTTGGTATTGTACATTTTTTAAGCCAAATGATGGGGTCATGAAGCCCACAAACTATATAGGTTCCACTTGATGAAGACCTTGATTCCCTTCAAAATCCTGGAAGCCTCTGCTTGTTGCTTGATGGACATTGTTGATGATATGGAAAACTAAGTGAATGACTAGGGAAAACACTTACAACAACTTGGGGTCATGGAACCCTTGGATATGTTTGAGTCATGAAGACGACACTCTTATTAATAAAGTCGACTTATACTTGTACTTGGTAAGGAAACCATGGAGAAGCTATTGAAACCCTTTTCTAAGTCTATTGAACCTATCTTGCAATACAGTGAAGTGAATACCTCTTAGAGCATACAAAAAGTGGTATGCTAGATCTTGGAAATCCTTCTTGGAGGATTGGGTCTTGAACCCCCCCTCTATATCTCCCTATGCCTAACCTCCCTCTCTCTTTGTCTCTC
>LPNX010136683.1:0-13103 GCA_001517045.1 Pseudotsuga menziesii
TATTCTACAATTTGTTTTCTTACTGCAAGTCAAAATTCACATGGCATATATGCGTTTTGAGGGCTTCTATCTATCACATGAGTAAAAAATCAGGTTTTCATCACCAAATTTGGCCAAAAAGTGTTACCCATCTTCATGGAATCACCCTCAACCAATCAATGAAGCTAAAGCACCGGAATTCCTAGATGCTAAAGTCAAAACTAGAGAATTCAATATCTCAAGTGATGACCAACCAAAAAAGGCAAAGATTGGAGATTACTGGACTGAATCACAAACAACAGAGATAGTAAACCTATTGAAAGATTTTCGGGATGTATTTGCTAGAGACTATAAGGATCTTAAAGGTCTACTACATGAAATGGGTGAAACGAAGATCGACATTAAACCTGATGTTCGACCTGTGAAGAAAATACCATATAAACTAGCTCATAAATACAAGGAGATAGTCAAGAAAGAGATTGATAACATGCTTGCAGCAGGTATTATCTACCCTATTGACCGATTAGAATGGGCAAGTCCGATGGTGGTTCAACATAAGAAACATGATCCAACTAAACTAAGGATCTGTGTCGACTTCAGAGAACTCAATAAACTTACATTAACAGACCCATTTCCAACTCCTTATGCAGATGAAATCTTAAATGAGGTCACAAAACATGAATGCTACTCATTTACAGATGGATTCTCGAGTTATAATCAAGTACCAATAGCCAAAGAAGATCATAAAAAGACAACATCCGTATGTGAATTTGGCTCATTTGCTTACAGGGTTATGCCTTTTGGACTTAAAAATGCACCTGCAGACTTTTCAAGGATTGTGGTTAAAACATTTTAGGAGTACATTTACAAAACAATGGCATTATATTTTGACGATTGGACAATATACTCTACACTAAAATACCATTGTAAATGGCTAAGACTTATGCTGGAACGATGTCGACAAATCCAATTATCACTAAACATCAAGAAGTGCATATTTCTAACTCCTATAGGAATAGTATTAGGACACACTGTCTGTAAAGAAGGTATTAAAGTCGACTTCTCAAAAATAAAAATCATCCTCGACTTAAAACCTCCGATGAATCCAAAACAAGTTAGGGTACTACTTGGTCATACAGGATACTATAGAAAATTCATAAGACATTATTTAGATATGACATACCCATTGGAAGAATTGATAAGAGATGATCAAGAATTTAACTGGACAGAGGAGTGCAACATATCATTCGAAAAACTAAAAAGAAAGCTAGTCGAAGCACCCATCCTAAGGTTTCCAAACTGGTCGATCAAATTCCATGTTCACATCGACGCATTAGGCCTCGCAATAGGAGGAATCCTAACTCGTTCAAGAGATGATGGAATGGACTATCCTATAGTTTACAATAGCAGGAAACTAAACAAAGCTTAAAGAAACTATTCAACAACCGAAAGAGAAGAATTAGGAATGGTCTTTGCACTACAAAAATATCGACGACACTATCTACTAGCTAATCCATTTATGTTTTACACTGACCATCAAGCACTAAAATACCTCGTAAATAAGCCTCTGCACCATGGAATAATTTGAATTCGAATTTGTTGTCATACCAGGTAAGTTAAATGTCGGTCCCGACCATTTGTCCCGAATTGACACAGGAGAGGAACCGACAGGAGTCGAAGACGACTTACCAGATGCACATTTATTTCGAATAGAAGCCGTCCCGGCAGAGTTAGAGGAAATAGCTCAGTTTTTAGAAAATGGACAAGCACCAGAAGGCATGAGTACCAAGAAGAAATAGATCTTAGCCATGAAAGCTGCACCTTATAGCCTCATAAATGGATTCCTATATAAAATGGGTTTAGATGACATCCTCAGAAGGTGTGTACTGGAACATGAAAGAAATAATATTATGCATGAAGCACATTACGGACCTGCTGGAGGACATTTCCAAGCAGACACAACTGCAAAGAAAATCCAACAATCAAGGTTGTGGTGGCTGACACTTTGCAAATACTACAAAAATTTTGTAAGCTAATGTGACAGATGTCAACGGCTGGGTCGACCCCTGCCTAGCACAGAAATGCCCTTGATATTAGTAAACCCAAATTTGACATTTGAAATTTGGGCCATCGACTTCATAGGACCATTTCCTATACCATCAAAAAGAACAGGTGCAAGGTACATAATAACTGCAATCGAATATGTAACCAAATGGGCAGAGGCAGAACCAGTCGACACATGTTCCAGCGAGATAGCTGCTAAGTTTATCTATGAGAATATCATTACCAAATTTGGATGTCCATTAACCCTGATCAATGACCAGGGAACACACTTCATCAATAAAACTATGAAAGCACTAACATACCAGTTCCAAATCGACCACCGACGGAGTATAGCTTACCACCCTCAGTTGAATGGAGCAATTGAAGCATTTAACAAAACATTAACAAAATGATTAACAAAAATATGTAACATTGACAAAGATGACTGGGATGAAAAGATATCTGCAGTACTATGGGTATACAGAACAACATATAAGTGTCCAACCGACTAAACACTGTTTCGACTAGTTTATGGACAGGAAGCAATAGTTCCTCTACACTTTCGACAACAGACACCTATTATTGCAAAGATTTTACATGTCGATGTCGAACAAGGAAGAAAGGACCAACTATTGCAACTAAGTAAACTCGAATAACACCGACTAATCACGTTATAACATTAGGAAATCCAGAAACAACAACAAAAGGCATGGCACGACTGAAACATCAAAAACAAAAACCTATCGGTAGGAGACCTTGCTTTACTATACAATAGTTGGGTAAAAGGAAAACCAAAAAAGCTACATACAGAATGGATGGGACCCTATGTTGTCGAAGAGATACATGCCAACGGATCAGTCTGACTAAGGATGTTATAAGGCATAGTATTTCAGAAACTTGTTAATGGTGCCCAACTAAAGCGGTATAGAAACTAAACCAGTTCAAAAAAAAAAATGAGACAATAATGATTAAACAAAAGCTATAAAAATCTGAAAATCCAAAAAGTAAAATAGGATCGAAAAACATAAAACAGTATGACAGGAAATCACCACTACGACAACCGACATCACACCCATCGACATAACACCATCGACCGCTCACATAATCGAAATCGACCAATGACCTCGGAAGTCCCATCCCGCCTTCATGAATATGGACGACAAAATCAAATCACCATTAACTAAAACTCAAGTGTTCATGTTGGACCATCACGTCTTCCATTAATACACCCATCGACAAAAATGTCAAATGCATCAACTATAAATACTGAACCGCCAAAGGATCATTTACATCATTCCGAACAGAGAGAGCAACTTAGAAACCAAACTACTGAAAGCCAAGAATACCGAAGCAAATTTGACCAACAGACCGACAAGATGGCACCTAAACAAACCAGATTTGCAGCCAAGGCTAAAGAACTATAGACTGTGGAGACACCATTGATGAAGAGACTCAAATTCATTAAGAATTCTAAGGTTTAGGAGGGCTCATGGGTGAAACTATGGGCTGAGATTAAAGAGTGCGCTTATGTCGACAAAAGGCATACACAAGCTACAGAGAAAATCAACCACAGTACCATTGTAAACTACATCAATGCACCGCTCATGGCAAGTTTTGGAGGCACAAAAGAAACTGCAGTAAAATTTATCATAAGACGATATCATAATGGCAGATTTTACTTCGACTGACTGATTGACATCTCTAGGGAAGTAATCTCCAAATTGACTGGTTTATCAAACCAAGGTGAACCAGTACCAGTCGAGATGAAGGAAGGGTTGGTAGAGGAGCTAACCGGATCAACATCAGGAAAAAACTCCAAAGGGATAATAATTAGCCATATACAAGATCGAACACCACAAATAGTGTCCAAAATCATAGCCATTGCACTTACACCGACAGGTTGAGGAAGCAACCTCAAACTGGATATGTTGGAGGTAGTGGATACCATTTCCCACACAGGAAAAATATGCAGATGGTCTGAGTATGTCACCGACATGCTCAAAGGCATCTGTGAAAAATGCCAAGAGTCGGGAGGGATCATAAGGTTCCCATCCCTTGTGATTTGGATGGTCATGTACTCTTTGTGCCCTGTCGGGGACAAACAATTTCAGGAAACCACAAAATTTCATATATGGAGATTCAAACCGTTCTCCCAAAATGGAACATTGAAGGAACTAGCAAAAGGCAAAGTGTTGCTAGAAAACTAGTTCCAACAACTGAAAGTCCGCACGACTAGATGGAGGGTGCCTCAAAACATCCGATCAAGTCTACCCAAAACTGCTCACATCCAGTTAGAGCTCGACCATACCACGGTGTGGTACATGCAGGGTGCTAAGGCAAAGGCGAAAACTCTTGACTATTACCCGACAGTCAAAGAAATTTTTCGAGAGTTGGCTCAACAGTTGGGTACAAAATTGTCGATACCAATCAGGGCAAAAGAAATAGACATGTCGATAGAAGAGCCACTGACCGATCAAGAGAAAGAAGAGGAATATGAGCTCAGCTTATATATCGGCACATTTGTGTCGGAGGAGACACCTACAGAAGACACTGGTCGACTACATATTATAATCAGACCACCAACACTACAAAGGGAAGAGACACAAGAACAACACCTAGTAACCAATCTAGCTGAGGAAAGCCTCATCTCGACTAAAGACTAAGGGGGATAGATAGACACTGAAAACCCTGAGTATGTTGTCACCGAAGAAAATATACGCAAATTGTCGAAGTAGATAGCAGCCTCAAGAAAAAAAAAACCTAGGAATAGGACTAGGGGAAGGGTAAGCATAAGATTATCATCATTGAGTCCTTGGAAGATGAGGAAGAACTAGTAGCCACGGCATGCGACATTATAGAATATGCCGCAACAAATAAAGTTCCAGTCGAAACCCATTTCTAGATATTTGTCGAAGCAGGGGCACAATAAGGTCGGCTAAAGAAGGCGAAAAGCACAAACACTTCAACGGCTGAAAATGTTGTGGATCTCGTGTCTACACCTCCACCCCCATCTCCGACCAAAATAATGCAAGAGCTAATTCCAAAACCTCCTTCCATAAGCCCAATCGACATATGCAAGAATGCTATGTCAGATACCTTAAAGGAAAAGTTCGACCGCAACAGAGACCTTCAGGCATACATTGAAAAATTGCCTAAGTTACTCATGTCGGTACAAAAGATCACCACCTCAGCCCCTTTGTTTGAAGCTGGTGGATCTAGACTACCTGCTCCCAAACCTGGCCAAGTACTCCAGAGGCCAAGGAATTTTGCAATTGTGAGTTCGACATTTGAGAGAAACCCTGACAAAGAAGTTGAATTTGTCACAAGTCGGACCACATCTATCATCGCGACCGACCTCGAACCCAACCCACTAGTCAATGAACCAACCAGAGATGAGGAAGGAGAGGACATGAACGAAATAAATCAAGAAATCAAAGAATTGTTCTCCAACCTCCAGGAAAATTCACCCCCACAAATCCATGACCCCTCACTCGACCATATCTGCACTAACCCAATCACACCAAACCATTCACCAACACCATCACCACCGCTTCCCCACCTAGAGTCTCTAATCCAACCAGCTGCACCTGAACCACCTCCACCACAGCCATTAGCACCAATCGCATCCACATCTGGACCCTCTGTATCCAACCAACCAAATGCACAACCAACTGCAATAGTCATCCAACCAGCCAAACTAGAAATACCATCGACCACTGTTAGCCAACAACCAGACAATCCAATTTTGACTCTTGCAAGTACACAGGTGCCAAAGAAAGTAGAGCAGCAAAAGCACAAAAGAAAGAAAGACAAAAAGAAGAAGGACCATCAAAGCCAAATGATAATGGTCCACATTAGTCAACTTGGGTCGACCACTGTAGTCGATCCAACTAAACTAAGAGATGGGGAATTAGGGCAACTCCTGCAATCACTGGCAATCGAAGCAAAAACAAGGGGCCAGAGGAGACGTAAGGAGCTCGACAATAATTAAAAAGAACAAGTCAAGTTCCTTAACAAATGCAGAAACTTGGTGCAATCTGTGATACCAAGTCCGACAGAAGTCGAAACCGACAAGCCGCTAGAAAAGGCTTATCAATTGTTTGAGAGTGTGGTGTCAGCGCTACAGGCACAGAGGCAAGATACAAAAGAAGAGCATAAAGAACAAACAGCTCGACTGCTGACACAACAGCACAAATCTTTTTCAGAAGCATACAAGGTACTGCGAGAGCACATGGAGGAGTCGGTCACTACAGAAGAAGTAAAGAGGGATTGGCCTGCATATTATGGGCAAGTATATCAGTAAGTTTGACAAACCCGACAAGAAATCCAAGCGCTCGAAAAGAGAAAAAGCATAGAGGAAGAACATAGGAGCACAATTAAAAATCAAATAGTGCTCGAAACAGCCAAATTGCAGAAGCACGAGCAACAAGCACACCAGTGGGTGCAACAAGAAATTCCAAATATAGAAAAATTAGACATCATCTGCCTGCAGATGAGATGACTTTTTGAGATAGCAGAGGAAAAGGACCAGTTTATGGATCCCGACATGGAGAAGATAGCAGAATTTTCCATTCAAGAAAAGATGTCGATATTTTCAAGTCTGCTTACATTAACAATCAACTTCCAAAAAATACTACAAAGTTGGACAGCATTTCAACATCAGTTGGCAGTGACAGCTGAAGCAATTGTCGAAGTCTATGTGCAGAAAATACCAACCATCAGACTTCACAACCCATGAATACCAAGCACAGAAATAACTACTTAAGGACAGGCAAAGAAAATTTGTGTACCTCTCTGTTTCTCCAGGACGAAGAGATGGTTTGTTTGTGGAGGAGATGTTGGAGGAGCAAGTTGGTAAGCCGACTTGAACGATAGCGAACTTAGTCAATCAGCCGACTAATTAGAGGTTAGGTTGGCCACATAAGGTCGTGTTGGTTCACCGAACTGACAAGTAGTTATTTGTAACTGTTTGTAATTCATATATATTAGGCTGTTGAGCCAGATGAGAACTCGGTTCAATTCTCTGTATTGTATGGACCCTTTCATTATAATATAATCTGTTATTTCGCTTACTTGTTCTTATCTCTTGTATCTGTTATGTATGTATGTTCTTAATGTGTATTATTGGTAACCCTATGTGATTTGTGAGATTACAACACACACACATACTCTCTCTCTTAATATTAAAAAAAAACTCTAATCAAAACTCTAGACGACATCTATAATCCGTGCTAGGGAAGCATGGCTATTAGCATCTAGAAGAAAAATATTTTATAGTCAATTCTTGTCTCTAGGAATAAGTCATCATAGACTTTTGTGATATATAGGAGGAATTGGTGGGAAGATAGGTATTTGTAGGAGTCCTCCAAATATATGAATATTAAGTTATATATATGAATCTTTCCCATGATTTTCATTGTATTCCTCATCCCACCCAAATAAAATAACCCCCAATATTTATATTACTATGTTGAATTAAAAATCCCCTTGACCCCTTAATACAAGGCAATATAGTTTTCAGGTTTTTAAAAGTATTCAAAACCCCAATATGAATGGGCATGATATGATATTGCCTCGCTAGTGAGCCCCCCATGGATATGGGGAACGATTTCCACAACAATTCCTATGCAAATAATACATAAATGTCCAGCATAGACCCAATCTTAAATTAAATAACAAACAGTTACACGACTGTTGGGTAACCATACCCTTTATAACCCGAAATGAGCTTAGACTAGGTACAAACATTTTTTAATAGCTCATAGATCTATATAATAAATACAACAATTGGATTTACCAATAATATAGACATTAAATATAAACACCTAGTCTCTTATCGCAGGTTTCTAAATCCCAAGAGTTATGGACCTATCCAAAAATATTTGCTTCCACACAATTGAATCACAAAGATATTCAATTTTTCATCCACAAAAACCATCCAACAAACAATGCATGGTTGTAAGACCATTGAAATGGTAGGAATCGCTTAAATAAATCCACTGCATATTCATCTAAGTGGATAATATAAACAATACAAACAAAAGAGAGCCTACAAAGCCATTTACATAGGATAAGGACCCATAAGGGTTTAACACACACCCCAAACGTATCTTTACGATAATGGAAAAATACCTATTCCTAAGTGGTCTATGAACTAGGGAAGAACCACTACAACTATTGTTGATGTATATGTAACTTCGGAATGTATTCTTCTATGTATTTTATATTATTGTAACCCGATGTTTATTCCGGGATGTTTCTATTATGTATTTGAGTCATGTGGTCATGCCCCGATGTTCCGATCGGGAGGATTATAATGTAAACAAGTCATATCAAGTCATTGGGTAAGTCCCCACTGTTTAGGGGCACTTGGGTTATTATACACTAATTAAGGTGTAGGCTCGAGTAGTAATTATTAGGTTGAGTGCACTTCAAGTCAATGGAAGAATATAAATAGAGAGTGAGAGTCTCTCTATTTATCACTTGTGACTTAGTTCTCTTGCTCTCTCAAGTGTGGCGCACTTTTGGAGAAGGAAATCTTTGGCTTGACAGAAGACAGAAGGCTGCTGTTGTGTTGAGAGGTCATCTTACTGTTTTGGGATCACATCTTGTGGTGATACTATCCTAAAGGAAGTTGAGGGGTTTTCTCCATTTATGGTTTCCCCTCCTAAAATCTTTGTGTCTCTTGTCTCTTGTGATGTGCTTATGTTATTGCTGTGCTTGTTATTCTCTCAGTGAAAAGATCCTAACATAATGCTAGCTTAAATGTTGAAAAACTAACATGGTATCAAAGCTAACCTGAGAAGAAGACATTGTGCAGCTACAGGAACTAGGGCTTCCTATTTTGTGGATCTTCCTCCACATATTTTCAGCAAAAGTATTCTAAGATGACTCTCCATTAAATGGTGCATCGTTCTGTCGATGCGGAATTCAATTTCAAGCATTTTCAGTTTCGATGTGGAAATTAGGGCTTTCTACAGAAGAGGAATTTTTGGGTGAGACCAGAATAGGCTTGTTCTCCTCATCAAAACTGAAATTTAGAGACCTGGATCAATAAATTTGGTTGGGTGAAACTCCGGGAAAGTCAAACCCTAGTTTGACCCTGAGCTAGGAGAAACCCTAAATACTAAAACTGCTAAGTTTTGGTACAGTCGCTATATTCTGATATTGGCGAAGTCTCAGAATCTAAAACTTTCAAGGGATGAATATAAAATCCTGATGAACACTGTGTCCAAAGGGAAGCCTCTGATTTGCGGTATTTCAGGAGATATGATCTCTCCAAGTTAGGGTTCCAGCCTCTTCCAGAAATCATCCATAAATTGGACACCTGGGGAGATCTGCAATATCTTGGGCTACAGAGGTCCAAATGGAATTCCTGAAAATGTTACAGAAAGGGAACGGATTTTAATTTCTGTTTTCCATAGGTAAGACTCAGAAGATGAACCAGTGACACGTGGCATTCCGTACAACTTCGCTATTCGGAAGAGTCCTGTAACAGGTCACCTTGGGAAAAGGATCATAAATCCAAAATGGTGAAACCAATTCTGATGAAACCTATGGTGTTAGATCAGGGACATGTGAGGTTACCTCAGTGAGAAATTTAAGACATAGAGGATCGGTAATTTCGGAGATATCACAGAAACAGTAACAGGCATTTCTGCAGAAGAAATCAGAAAATTAGGGCTTCCTGTTCCGGGAGCTTCCCTCCACTGTTTTCAGAAAAGGAGTACATTGGATAGCTCCATTTGAAGAGATCTATCTATTTATCAAATCAGATCTGAAAGATTCCAAGTTTTGAAAATTAGGGTTTCTGCAACAAACCCTAGATCAGCGAACTCCGGGACAAGGACGGACACCTCAAATCGGTAAGATCTAATCCTTTGCTATTTCCATTTGAGGTTCTCATTTCAATATGATATATCACATCAGCTTAGTTAAAAGCTTGCGGAATTTGACAACTTCCAAACCTGGAAGTATATGATCTCTTTGAAGAAAATGGATTGGACACCTACATGAGGATGGAGGTTCCAGTTTCAGAGGGAGACGAGGCCAAAGAAGACATCATGCTCATGCTGCAGAGGATGATGAACCATCCAAAAAGAGATCCAGATATGAAAGAGAAGATTCTTCAAGCGAGGATGAATATGTTCTAATATCAGCTCTCATAGGTAACATTACTCATGGAAGTGATGATTGGCTCATAGATAGTGGGGCTTCCAAACATATGACGGGATTCAAGGAATCCTTTGTGAGATTGTCAGAACCTGAATCACCTCACAAGGTGAAACTAGGAGATGACTACCAATATCCAATAAAAGGTAGTGCGGAATCTTCATTCAAGCTAGACTCTGGTAAGTCTCTAACAACGAAAGAAGTATTGTTTGTTTCAGCATTGATGTACAAAGAATGCAGATTGCATTCATAGATGGTCAAATCATCATGTGGCTAAAAGGAAAGACTATCGATGATGCGGTAGTGATTGGAGAACAAGAAGGAGGCTTGTACAAATTGAAGGGCTATCCAGAACAATCCTTGATCCATGACATAGTAGAGCCAAATGAGCTTTGGCATAGAAGTCTTGCACATGTGCATTACAGAGCACTACCTATTGCAAGCAAAGTTGTTGAAGGTCTTCCTGAATTTCAAGCTATTTGAAGGGAAGAGCAAAGTCAGAATATGACCTAAAGAAACCAGTTGAAGAATGTGAAGATCCAGAATGCAGAGACCATGCAATCATAAGAGTCTCTCAAATCAAAGAACAACTTGAAGCGGTAAAAGAAAAAGTGAAGGATGCAGAAGTGATGATGGCCACCTTGAATGGCCTCCCAGGATCGTGGAATTCATTCATATGAGGAATATGAAGAACTCAACTCTTGAAGAACTTCTTATCCTCCTTATCATTTGGATAAGAAACAATGCTATCATGAATGAAGAAGAGGATGAAGCTGAAGACTCAAGAAGGAGTATTCCCATGAAACAAATAAAGATAAGTATTCAATTGTCATTTCATATTATTGTTTTCTTATGCATTTGTATATATTTAGTTGATGTATTATGCATGATAGGATGCTTGCATTAATGACAGTATACTACTAATATGCATGTGATGGGTAAGTAGCTCATGGGGCTATACAAATTCTCCATTGCTACTTATCTAGAATGAAACCTCTTTGCTGACATATTGGATTAGTGCACAATCTCAATGTTGTCCTGGTAGAGATGTAAGGCATCTAGAAAGTTTCAGTGAGATATGGATGAATGTTGTATTGGCTAAAGTAGTTGCATGATCATATATTAATGCATAAGAATTTGCCAATATGAATTTTCCTTATGAAATGTTTCTAACCATGCAAATTCATTTGACTTGTAGGAAAGATCGCATACATAATCACTTACAAGCAAAGAAGAATGAAGACTTGTTCCGAAGAACAAGTGACGATAGTTTCAAGACAAAGAATAATATGATGAATGCAGTGACATCATTGATGCAGAACCTTCCAGAAGAATGATGTCAGGGCACAGTATCGATACATGAAGAGAAGTTCATAGTTCCATCATGCAGTAGATGGAAAGATCGTGGGATACAAAGCAAGATTCGTGGCATGAGGCTTCTCACGAAAGGAAGGCCTAGACTACGAAGAGACATTTGCAGCCAGTGAGAGTTGAAACACATACCTGATGAGCCTGATGAAGATCTTAACCTTTGCTACAAGGTTGAATATGTAAGTCTATACACTAGATAATCACATAGAAGATTAGTAGCATAGGAAGCTACTTGTCACTCCGGTACAGAATGTTTTCAGTGCATAGAGTACGGAAGATAGAGGGAGTATGATGCTCTGCTTCAAAGGGAGTGATTGCAGAAGATCCTGAGGTTCGACATGGTACGACAGGATGGGAAGATTACTGATGATTCTAGGCTTTACTGAGAGTAAAGTGGATTCCAACCTTTGATCCAAGGTTGAATGTGGAAGACCAGTGATGCTCCTGTTATGTGTCGATGCACTATTGTTCTAGGTATGGTGGTGTGGCAGAATACAGATGGAATCTTCCTTGGACAAGGGAAGTATGCAGTAGAGATCCTGAAGAGGTTCAGGATGATGTACTGCATGGCCTCACCTATGGCATCAAACCTGAAGCTATTGAGTGATGCTTCTTCAGAGATGGTTGATGCTACGATGTATTGTCAGATGATTGGGTCCTTGATGTACCTGAGACCAGATATTTGCTTTGCAGTGAACACATTGAGACATGTTCACCTGATGGTTGCAAAGCATGCAGGGGTACAATTGATTATGGACTCAAGTATGATGCGAATCAGAAGATTAACCTGGAGGGTTATGTTGATTCAGATTGGGCAGGCAGTGCCATCGACAGGAAGAGTACTTCGGGATGTTGCTTCAGTATGGGATCAGGTGTGATCTCTTGGTTTAGCAGGAAGCAATCCTATGTGGCACTGAGTACAGCTGAAGCAGAGTATGTCGTAGCTTGTTCAGCTAGTTGTGAGGCAGTATGGCTGCGGAAGCTACTATCTGATATATTTGGTCTCCAGTTGGATGCTACCTGTATACATTGTGACAAATAGAGTTGCATGAAGTTGTCAGAGAATCTAGTGTTCCATGACAGGTCGAAGCATATCGAGATCAAATATCACTATATCAGGGATATGGTGCAGAGAGGAGCAGTGAAGCTCCTGTATGTTGCGACGGAGGAACAGATAGCTGATGTATTGACGAATCCATTGGCTAGGCTGAAGTTTGAGTACTTCAGAGAGAGACTTGGTGTTCTCCAGATTGAGGCTTCCTCCCAGAGACAGTGATGAGATCCAGAGCCATTCTGACATGGTGAGAGGATTGGTTCCTTCCATGGTCAGATGTAAGGGCTGAGATATTCCATCATGGTGAGAGGATTGGTTCCTTCCATGACTGATATGAGTACTGAGATCCATAGCCATTCTGATGAGCAGGTCATATGTAAGGGCGGTGCCATTCTGTTCATGGCTAAAGGATTTAGTTCCTTCCATGTCAGATGTAAGTGCAGAAATCTCTCTTCAGTGTGGTTGAGAGTCTTCCATCCTTGGA
>LPNX010136683.1:15104-29819 GCA_001517045.1 Pseudotsuga menziesii
CTATATACTAAGTTAACCCTTACCACTTGGATATTGGCATTTCATTGGTGCAGACCAAGCACATTCACACCGAGAGAATTACATGCATGACAAAAAAACCGAGAAAGATTAATAAGCTTGCTAAGAAAGACTGTTTTTCTAATTCTAAACAGAGTAGGGGATTTTTCCTCACCTTTTGGGAATGAATTAAAAGGATTGAGAGGAGGTGAGGCTATCACCACTCTCCTCGACCATCTACAACCTGCATTCCATACTGCATGTAGTTAAAACCATTTATATTTGATGAAATTTTTTATACAAGGGAACACGACATAGTTAAAACCATTTATTACCTGATAAGATATGTATGTGTGGTAAGTCGGGTTCATTGGGAGGTCCCCACAGCTACCCAAACCCAACCTGCAAATCCAAATTAAGAAGTTAGAGTTATTTTTTATGAAATCAATTTTTAAATAGTAAAAAAGCTAGCATTCGAACCCTTACCTTACATAAATTCAGAGAGAGCCGGGAGGTCAGCTCCACCCAGACGCCCTTATCACTCCTCTTCCTGCAACGAAGGAGAAACCCCAATTTAGGAATTTTCTTATGACATTATTTATGAAACAAATTTTAAACTATTTGAAACCAAACCGAGAAACTTCGTTACCTAGATAAAAGCTTGGAAAAAACTCAGTGAATGTTTCGTCTTCTTCTTCCCATGATGAACCAGAAAGGCTGAGTCCATCATGGTGACCATAATACTAATTAAAACATTCAATTATACCTCACAGCACAATAAATAACCTCCATTAACGGATTGTGCAAAGACACGAGAGAAAGGCATGCAAGCAGCCGTGAAATGGCCAAGTTTTCTTCCAAGAACAGTTACAAAACATAAATAGTGCGAGAATGAACTTTCATACATGTTAAATGTTGCATTAAACCCTTGCCAAAACTCTTTCTATATATCATGACATATGGAGGGATGAGATCCCTCTCAGACATTCTTTTCAACTTGCCATCAATACACTTGGCTGCGTTGTCAACTCGCACCCAAGGAAACATATTTTTTCTGTAGCCAAAACTTAATTTGCATGCATTAAAACATTGTAACTCCCATTAATGGATACACCATAAACAATGTTATAACAACATTATATTTATGCCTAGGTCGCGTTGGGATCACGACTATGGTACATTTCGTTACCATAAACAAACTTTATAACCTTTAAAACAGAGTTGCGCTAAGTTCATTTTTTATCATTAACCCTTTATCATAAGGTTAAATACCTTTATTACCATGTAGTGGTAGGTATGTTTAGATCTAGGTTTAATTACTAGAACTAGGACTTGGATGCTAGGGCTAATCCATAGCCTTTAGGCTTAAAACCCGGAGAAAAAATAAATATGTACCATAAGCATAAAAATGCATTGAAAACATCACCTTAAGGTGTGGCTAGGGTCGTCGTCACCCATATGCAATCACCACTTGAGAAAAACCTGTCCATTTAATGAAAGAATCATTATAAGTTACTTCACATGCATTTCATTGATAAAAACAAATTTTATTTCATGTTGCGACCAAATTATACATGTTACGACAACACATTTCGATAAAAGAAAAAAGAATTTTTTATGTTGGAATTTTGAGGTGTGTGACACTTTCCTTTCTTTAAGGAGCTACTGGTCTTTCATTCCTCTTGAGAAAAAAAAATCCATTGTTTTTTATGGCAGAGAAAGTAGATAGAAATCTCTCTTTGTTTTTCTATGTTTCTTTTAATTTCACGGGGAATTCACTTAGTGAACCTCTCACATAGCACGTGTGATCGTAGGATATTAAAGAATACCCTTAATTTCGAGAGATATTGATCCAAACTCTTTTTTTTAAACCCCCTCCCAATACTTAAAACCTCCTCCCCACCCCTTTTTGTACCTCAATCCTTATAAACCACCCTACCTAGCCCCACCTTAAACCCCTCATGCCCCCAATACCTGCAATATATTGGTTCGATTTTTGATAATTTTAAAACCCACAATATGAACTAACGTGATAGGATATTGGTCAACAAGTGAAGTCCCCATGTTTAATTTATGCACTGTATTTTCTATGAAAAAGATTTTTAATAGCTACCACAGACCACGTACAAACCCGACCCTACACAAATAAAAACTAATTTATGACATTTAGTCTTTAAGCCTATTTCAGTTTGAACAAACTCTATTTTTTGGGGGATATACAATATGAATTCGAATTTATGATTTTCATGGATGTAGATAGAGGAAGCAAAGGGGAATCCTCATGTGAAAATACACACAACATTTAAAAAAAATAACACAGTATCTCGATAAAAGTACTAGCTATATTTATAATGAAGTAATAAGGATAAATTGGAGTATTCCACTCACCAAGGTTTTGATTTGCGACCTGAGTAAAGAAACTGGTGAATAAGGCCAACTTTAGAGACCGTAAATCCAAACCAAGGAAATTACTATAGTTGGTCAAAAACTCTATAAATATCTGAATATTTCATTTCAAACAATGAGTAACTAGTAGAGAAATTTATGATATATATATATATATATATAAGATTTATTCAATCATACCAGAGGATGAATAACCGCTCCATAAGAGAAACAGAGAATCAAACAAGTATGAATCCTGTTAGCAAAAATTGAGTCAGTTAAACTTGATTTACCGCTCCGTCACAAAATTTCACGTAGGGACTTCGACCTCTTTTTACTTATCGGGTAAAACTTGTCTAACTCTTACTAGACAAGTCTACCAAAATATTTCGACAAGTTTTTTTTAAAGAATAAATTTGGTCGCAATTTTCGACCCGACTCTTTTTACCTCGATAAGTTCTTACTTGTTGGTTTTACCGACTCATTTCACTTTGAAGGGTTTTACTTCGACCAAACTTAACTAATAGGTTTACTTCAACTGGTTTACGGACTTACTCAACAGGTTTCTTTGAACGGTTTAATTTGACTTAACCACTTTTAGTTGAATTTCATAAAGGAATTTTCTTGGTCTAAAGACTTATGAAATCGATAATGTTTTTCACCGACCAGTAACATGAAGTAAAACTTGACACAACAAAAATTCAACAAATTTACAAAATTATATAATGAAACATTAAGAAGACTTGTGTTGACCACTCTATCGTAAAACCTAGAAATTTTACTGGGTGAAACGTTTATGGATTCTTTGTTCTTTCACTCCAACTGTAAATGTAAACAACATTTGCTCAAGTAATTCTGGAGAGAATGTGCGGCTAAATAAACATGTATTCAACCATAAACTATTTGATTTATATAACTCGTCGTGACATAACAAAGAACTATATGTCGTAAATGCAAAATTGAAATTTACAAAGATATTTAACCTTTTACAGAGCTTTGGCTCTTGACATATTCAAACACACAGAAGCTTGAGCTTTGACACAATTCTCTCTTCACTTGTTGCTACCCTCTGAGCTCTCTCTTACTCTCTCTGTTTTGTCTATTGTGTCTATCTTAATTTACAATCTTCTTCTTCTATTTATAGGGAAATTGAAATTGCTTCTTCGTGAATCTACTGACTTACCATTAAATCCTATAATAACTATCTACCTAACAACTTAGCTTCATAAATTTTATTCGATTGGTTTACATTACAGAATTGTGGACGTCAATCTTGTCATGTTGTCTGACAGAGACTGAACTGGTATGGGCTCTTGTAGATTCAGATGATCTCCAAAACAGATCTGTGATTAATTAATATTTCCAACACTCCCCCTTAATTATGAGCATATGGGGATCTTAAAACAAAATTTTACAAACGGTTTCATGTCATAGACTTTCTATGTGCATGACATAGTTCACTGTGTAGAACTTGTCATTCCAAGATAACTACGCAGATACTAAAATGTATCCCTTTCCAATGGTTTTGTAAAGATGTTTGCAAGTTGATCTTCAGACTTGCAAAATTCTAAACAAATTTCTTTTTTGTTCACCAATTCTCTTATGAAATGAAACCTTGTTTCGATGTGCTTGGTTCTCTTGTGAAACACATGGTTATTTGACAATGCTATGGCTGAATTGCTGTCACAAAAAATGGTTGTTGGTTCTTATTGGTTCTGCGACAGGTCTTTCAAAATTCTCTGCATCTAGACAGCTTGACATGCAGCACTTGTAGCTACAACGTACTCTGCTTCTGCTAAAGACATAGTTACTATGGGTTGTTTCTTTTAAGCCCATGAAAAAAAACCTATACCAAAATGAAATGTGTGCCCAGATGTGATCTTCCTTTCATATATGTTGCCTCCATTGTCACTGTAATTGGAGCCAATGAGTTTAAAATTTTCTGAGGTTGAATACATAATGGCAAGGTATTTTGTGCCAATTTCATACCTCAGAATTCTTTTACCTACTTGCCAAGAGAGTATTTTGGTGACTCCATGAATCTTGAGATCATACTTACTCCATACATGATGTTTGTTCTTGTCGTTGTTAAATACATAAGACTACAACCATCCTTTTAAATAGTGTAGGATCTACAGTTGATCCATCATCATCCTTGCTCAATTTTAAACATGTTATTACTAGTTTTGGGGTTGTCTTGCGATTAGACATGTTAAATATTTATAAAATTGCACTTGCATATTTATACCATGATATAAATATACCACTTTCAGACTGTTGGACTTCAATGCCCAGAAAAAATTTCATAAGCCCCAAATTAGTCGTTTCAAATTCACTTTCCATGACTGCTTTAAAATCTTCTATGCCAAATTCACCAGTAAATATTAAATCATCTACATACAGGAAGACAATTAACATCTTACCTTGCTCATTAAATTTGGTGCACAAAGTCAATTCACTTTCACTTCTATGAAATCCATTTTTAGTGAGATAGGAATCAATCCGACTATACCAAGATCTAATAGCTTGCTTCAAACCATAGATGTCACGTCCCCAAGCCTCCGACCGGCAAGAGGACGCGACCACCATTACTTAAACCACCCGGGCTAAGAGCCCCATGAACATAAGCATGCACAAAATTGCTGAAACAAAATGCTGAACGGAAATACATTGAAGTAAAACATGCACATATGCAATTAATCCTCATACACAGTAGAAACCAACAACATTCATACATGCATGCATTTAACATGTTCATCATATCTTTAACAGAAAAGATAGTTGCAGAAGTAAAATGCACAAGATCACTTATCTTATGATTAAGTCGATCCGCAACCAACTACGTCGCTGCAACATTCCACCCAACCATAGGCCAGCGTGCTCCTTAATCTCTTAGTAGCGCTGCCACCCCCGAGCTGGGCATGATTCTCCAAGGAATAAGGGAACAAGAAGGCTTACACATAGCCAAGGATACACAGAGCAAAGCCAAGCCAACACTGTTGGGTTTATCAGGCCATCAAGGAGTTGGGAAAGGATAAATGCTAAGCTGGTGAACTCATTGCAGAGCCAAGAACGCCTACACCAGAACTATCCTGACTTCTAAGACACCCACACACACCCAACACAAGGAATCAGTCCCTTCTCTGCTACACAGTCCCTCAGGCCCTGCATTCCCTTCCAATGCTATTCAGGGGTTGTGGAGAATAAAGCCAGCCCTCTAGCTCTATCTGTGTGGTTTCCAGCCACCAGGTTTGTCAAGCAAAACTAAGCCCCCATCCCTACTCCTTACACAGTCCGAAGACCAACCATTGCACGTATGCAATTAATCAGAATTACAGTTGAACAGGGGAAAATGACTCTGAACAATCTACAGTAGCCCCAAAATGTAACAGCAACACAGATCACGGCATGGGGAAAGTAATAGTCCCGAAATGTATTAGTGAGCGTGACTCACAACATGGGAAAACAACAACCCGTCCTTGGCAACAAAGCCACCAGGGAGACTTACCCAGACTCCCAAATACAGAGGAAAAACATACGCACAAGCCGCAAACCAGAAAGCAAAACTTACACACATTCCCTAGGTGTAAATGGCCTTCCACAGGAAAATTGTGGGTGATAGTGACTGAACGGCTCCCAGCTGGCTCCGCGAGTAATGACAACGAAAAAACACAGCGTGTGAGAGAAATCCACACCCAATTCCAACTACGGGTTAAAACACAGTCGATTCCTTTGTGTGGAAAACGTGAATGGCTTCTTTCCCCTAGTTGTGTGAGACCAAGATGGAAAGAAGTCTGTGCATGGGAACAAAAGAATAGACAACGGTCCCTGCGTAAATATTAGCAGCTCTACCTCTGCGCATGGATGAACAGACAACCGGGAGGACGCGAATTGGAAGTGCATGAGCGTTTTTGCCATTGTGGAGTCAACCATGGGTGGAGTGTGCAGGTGGGTGAGGACTGACAGTCCTGCCACCCCACTCCCAAGGACCATAACTACCTCAACCACTAGCAGCAATTCTTAATGAAAGTGGTTGGAATTAAAACAGGGGAAGAAGACACATGGGTATTTTTACCCCATTGGCCAAGGTTTGACAATTCCCCCACATCCTTATCCTTGTGAAAATCATGCCCCTTTCTCATTTTAGTTTCTGCGATCATAGCTGGTCGGGTTCGTTTTAATTATGGATGCATATTTACATGATGATAAACTTAAAACGTATGCTGCATGCCCCGATATACAATCGGTGACAAATTTAAATCCAAAACATAGCATAACTGATCAATGGTGAGGCCTTGGCCTTTAGCTCCACACCACAATCATTACAATATATACATCATATGCATCTAGTGCAATGGGGTCAAAACCGGGGCGTTACATTCCCCTCCCCCTTCAATAGCACTGTCCTCAGTGCTTACAAAATTGAACAAGATGCTACACTGGTATCGCCTCAGTGTTCCGCAAAATTGAACAAAAATGGATGTGCCAATCTAATGGCATCCTCCAGCTCCCATGTAGCCTCTTCAGGTCCATAGTGCTCCCATTGCACCTTTACCTGACCTATGGCTCGGTTTCGGAGCATTGTGACCTTCCTGTCGAGGATGCACATTAGCTCGATTCGGAACTCTCCCTCGGGTTCCACCTGAATCACATCCCAATTTATTACATGGTTAGGATCATGTACATATCTCTTAAGCAAAGAAACATGAAAACAATTATGAGCTCTAGTGCTAGCAGGAAATCCAAGTCTATATGCAATTGGCCCTATTCTTTCAAGCACTTCAAATTCCCCACAGTATCTTGGTGACAACTTGGCACAACTTCCAAGATTCAAGGAACTCTTCCTTGCCCTCACTCTGAGGTAAACATGATCCCCAACACTGAACTCCTTGTTCACCCTATGCTTATCTGCATAGCTTTTCTGTCTATCCTGTGCTGCTTTCAGCTTCTGCCTGATCTTTACAACCTCTTGCTCCATCTCCTTGAGCAACTCTAGCCCAAGCACAATCCTGTTCACTGGATTATCCCAAGTCACTAGTGTCCTACACCTTCTTCCATACAAAGCTTCATATGGACTCATCCCCAAGGATGCCTACTATCCATTGTTATAAGCAAAATCTACCAAGTGCAAGTAATCTTCCCACTTGGTTGGTTTGTCCATCACGTACATGTGAAGCATATCTTCAAACACCCGATTAACTCTCTCTATCTGACCATCTGTCTGAGGATGGTATGCAGTGTTGAAGTTTAGCTTTGTACCCAAATCTGCAAACAACCCCTTCCAAAAATTGGAAGTGAACTTGACATCTCTGTCAGAGACTATTGCCTTTGGAAATCCATACAATTTGAATATCTCCTTCATGAAGATGTTTGCAATGTCACCAGTCTCATACATAGACTTAACTGGTATAAAATGTGTTGCCTTTGTCAACTTTTCTACCACAACCATGATGGAATCATGTTGTCTCCAAGTCATTGGCAATCCTGTAATAAAATCCATGGAAATAACTTCCCATTTCCATTCCGGAACTAGAAACGGCTGCAACAAACCTGCTGGATGTTGATGCTCAACCTTTACCTGTTGACATTTCATACACCTTGAAATGTATTCAGCCATGTCCTTTTTCATACCTGGCCAAAAGTACTGTTTTCTAGCTGTAGCAATTGTCTTCTGATACCCTGGATGACCAGAATATGGAGCTTGATGGATTTCATCCATAACAACTCTCCTCAAATTTGCTACATTTGGAATATAAATTCTACCTTTATAAGTGAGAATTCCGTATTCTTCCAAGTTATATACCTCATACCTCTTCTCAAGACTTTGCTGCTGCAATTTGTCTTTTACCTGCTCATACAATTCATCTCCAGCAACATGACTAACAATCTGCTGCCTCAAATCTGATTGGCAAATACTAAGAGATGCCACATGCATTTCCTGCACTTTCCTGCTGAGTGCATCAGCTACCTTATTTTCCTTTCCCTTTATGTGCTTGATTTCAAAATCAAACTCACATAAAAATTCCAGCCATCTTTCTTGCCTAGCATTCAGAGTAGGCTGATCAAATAGATACTTCAATCCACAGTGATCTGTTCTGAGCTCAAATATCCTACCCATCAAGTAATTCCTCCACATCTTGAGAGCATGTACTATGGCTGCAAGCTCTAGATCATGAGTGGCATAGTTCTTCTCATGCTCCTTCAGCTTTCTTGACTCATAACATATCACGTGGTTGCCTTGCATAAGGACTCCTCCAAGCCCTTGTCCACATGCATCGGTACACACCACAAAATATTTTTCTGGATCTGCAACTTTCAATGCTGGTGCACTAGTGAGAAGACTCTTCAACCTCTGGAAACTTTCTTCACACCTCGATGTCCATTCAAAATTCATCCCCTTCTTTTGAAAAGAAGTGATGGCATGTGCAACTTTGGAGAATCCCTCAATGAATCTCCTATAGTATCCTACAAGTCCCATGAAAGATCTTACATCTGTCAAATTTCTTGGAGTAGGCCAATTCATAATGGCTTCAATCTTTTCAGGGTTCACAGATATACCCTCCTCTGAGATAATGTGACCCAAATACTGAATTCTATCTCTATAGAAGTCACACTTGCTCAGTTTGGCATACAACTGATTCTCCCTGAGCAAATTCAATGCCAATCTCAAATGCTCTTCATGCTCTTTCTCATTCTTAGAATAAACAAGAATGTCATCACGGAAAACGAGAAAAACTTGTCCAAATACCTGCTGAAGACATTATTCATAAGGCACATAAATGTAGCTGGCACATTTGTGAGACCAAATGGTACCACTACAAACTCATAATGCCCATACCTTGTCTTGAAGGCGGTCTTATGAATGTCTTCATCCTTGATTCTCACCTGATGGTAAGCAGACCTCAAGTCAATCTTGGAAAATACCTTTGCTCCCCTCATTTGATCAAAGAGGTCATCAATCCTGGGCAAAGGATATTTATTCTTCACAGTAACCTTGTTCAACTATCTATAATCAATACATAACCTGAGTGTACCATCTTTCTTCTTTACAAACAAAACCGGTGCTCCCCAAGGAGACACACTCGGTCGTATGTACTTCTTTTCCAACAACTCTTGCAATTGCATCTTCAATTCTAGCATCTCCGGTGTACTCATCCTGTAGGGTTCTTTGGACACTGGTGCTGCTCTTGGCACAAGTTCAATTGTGAAGTCAATGTCCCTCTTTGGAGGAAGCCCTGGAATCTCATCAGGAAACACATCCCTGAATTCCTGTAACACTTGATAGTCCTCCAACCTCGGAGTTTCATCTCTCGTTTCCTCCAAAATCTGAGCTGCATACAACTGGAAACCCTTCCTATAGAACTTCTTTAACTGCATTGTTGAAACCTGTCGTACCAAAATCACCTTTGGAATGCATTTCACAACTACTAGGTTTCCTTCTTCATTCATGCATTCAAAAGTATTATTGTAGCAATCAAGCTTCACCCTGTGAGCTTCTAACCAATCCTTTCCAATGAGAACATCATAGGAACCAAGCGGTAGAACATTCAGATTTACACAAGTGACCAATCCATTCATGAACAATGGACATTTCTCTACCACTTCACTGACCTTCCTCTTAGTTCCAGTGGCTAGCTGAACTAACCAAGACTTCCTATGCTTTACTTTCTTAAGAGCACAAATCTCCACTACGCTAGGAGTAATGTAACTGTGCGTAGAACCAGGGTCAATCAAAATAGAAACAGATTGCTCAACAATCTTACCTGCTACTTCAACCACAGCTAACTAGTGATCTGCCTAGCGGTCCTCCAGTGCTACATAAATCCTAGGGACTGCCCTTGCTACTTGACCGACTGTTTCTGCTCCTTGAAGGTTATAAGCTGGCCTTGCACTGTCATTCTCGAGTGGACAATTCCTGTGCATGTGGGGTCCTCCACATTTCCAACATTGGAGTGGTCCTCTATTCTATTATGGATCCTTGGGCTTTTCTCTTGTCACTCCAGTTGGTTTACTCACAGCTTGGGATGGCTACTTCTGTTGATTCCTGAAGCTAGAAGGTTTAAAACATTTCTTCATTTGGTCAAACTTCTCGTTCTTCTTGTCCTTCAATGCCTTATGGTAATCCGGATTACCTTTGCTTTGCTCATAGCAATACTTAGCCTTCCTTATTGCTTCTTCAAGAGTTCTAGGTTCATAAAACTCAATTCTATCTTTGTAAGACTGAGGTAATCCACTCAGAAAATGCTGGACCTTTACTTTTTCATCTCTGATGTACCGGACATACCTCAAAAGCTCTAGAAACTTATTTGCATACTCTTCCATGGTCCACTGTCCTAATCTCAACTCATGGAACTCCTTAATCTTGTCATCATAATACCTGTCAGAGAGGTATTTCTGCTTGAAATACTTCTTGAACTGCTTCCACTTAAGTCTCCTTTCGCTGATCCTCTTTACTTGCTTGAAGTGTTCCCACCAAATGGATGCTCTTCCATTCAGATTGAATATGGAAATTATTTCCTTCATGTTTCCTGAATAGTCATGCACTTGAAAGTACTTCTTTATCCCAAGAAGCCAAGCTTTAGCCTCTTGTCCAGTCTTTACCTCACCATCAAATGTAGGAGGTTTAGCTTTCTTAAATTCATCTCGAGAACAATCCCTATGGTGCCTCTTTCTTTTCCTTTTATGAGAAGAAGAGCTTGAATCCCTACTAGATTCTTCAGAATCAGATGATCCACTAGAAGTCCTTCTCCTTCTCCTAGTACTGCTCTTACTGCCTTCTAGTCTTGCTGTACCTCGTCCAGAGTTTATCCTTCTATGTAAGTCTGTCAAACTCTGCAACATTGCAGCATTCAACTAATGCTATTCTTCTCATGGTAGCTACAACATCTGGCGGTGTCTCTTGGAATCTCCTTCCATTAGACTCTATGTCATCATTTCTATTTCGAACATTTTCTCCCATGGCATCTGGCGCATGCTCATAAGAATCCCGAGCATCATATCCGTCATGGGTTCTCATAACTGAACCACCACTTACTTATAAAATTGCACTACCTGGAATACTGCCCTTGAAGGTGACTATGATTCTGCAAACGTGTTAGTAACACAATTGTTAGATGCATAACATTGATACAAATCAGATTCACTTACCTTCTCTTGGAATAACCACAAAATAACAATTTGCCCAAACACACAGAATTTTCTTCATCAAAGAACGTCTATCTGAGGGGGACGACGGGGGTCAAGGGGGATTGCCCCCTTGACCATAAGATCGCTGCCACTTTCTCACTATTCAGCCCTGAAATTTCACTGAAAAACTGCTGAAAATCCCACTGAATACCATCAAAAATTCGCTGAGAAATCCCATGGAAAATTCAAAATTTCCTCTGCGGAATCGGCTCCCGAAACAACTAACCGTTCCGCAAAATCGGCTCCCGAAACAACTAACCGTTCTGCAGAATCGGCCCCCGAAACAACTAATTCTTTCGTAGAATCGGCCCTCGGAACCACTAATCGTTCCGACTTCTCGGCAGTCTCTCTCATCGGAAGACTTAGTGCTTTCGCTTCCGCAACGGCGGCTCACGAAACACTTTCTTCTTCCGATCGGCAACACAACCAAATCGGCATCGGCAGACTTCTTACATCGGCAGGCTAGTGCCTTCCGCTTCCGCAATGGCGGCACACCAAACAACTATTTCTCCCGATCGGCGCTCTTTACTTAAAGAAATTTTCATCTTTTAGCGTCGGCAGTCTTTCCACATCAGAAGTCTAGTGACTTTGGCTTCCGCAACGGCGGCACGCCAAACACTAACTTCTTCCGATCGGCACTTACTTAGAACAATTTCAACTCCCTGCGTCGGCTGTCTTTCTCATCGGCCGGCTAGTGCCTTTGGCTTCCGCAACGGTGGGGGCATGAGCACTTTCTTCCTCCGACAATCAACGATTTCGAGCCCTTAACCTCCTCGACGGCGTCAGCAATCAAAGGAATTTTCCGCCGGGTGCGTAGTTGCTTCACCCTCCGCAATGGCGGAAGTTCGTTCCACTAGCTCTTCCGCTACGTCGGAAGTCAACTTCACTAACTCTTCCGCAACGGCGGAAGTCCACTTTGCTAACTCTTCCGCAACGGCGGAAGTCCACTTCGCTAATTGTTCCGATGGGGAACACTTAGACAAATTTTCTTTTCGGCTTTCTTCCAACTGTTCCATCGGGCATGCTTCCGCTGCGGCGAAAGTCTTTCCCGCTGCCTCTCCCGACAGCTCCAACACGTAGACCAATTTTTTTGAATTTTTCCAGTTTGATTCTGCTGGGCAGAAAAGAACACTACCTTTGTCACTACATCATTCAAGGCTCATTCAGGCCCATGCTTGCAACATGAGCTCTGATACCATATTGTCACGTCCCCAAGCCTCCGACCAGCAAGAGGACGCGACCACCATTACTTAAACCACCTGGGCTAAGAGCCCCATGAACATAAGCATGTACAAAATTGCTGAAACAAAATGCTGAACGGAAATACATTGAAGTAAAACATGCACATATGCAATTAATCATCATACACAGTGGAAACCAACAACATTCATACATGCATGCATTTAACATGTTCATCATATCTTTAACAGAAAAGATAGTTGCAGAAGTAAAATGCACAAGATCACTTATCTTATGAATAAGTCGATCTGCAACCAGCTACGTCGCTGCAACGTTCCACCCAACCATAGGCCAGCGTGATCCTTAATCTCTCAACAGCGTTGCCACCCCCGAGCTGGGCATGATTATCCAAGGAATAAGGGAACAAGCAGGCTTACACATAGCCAAGGATACACAAAGCATAGCCAAGCCAACATTGTTGGGTTTATCAGGCCATCAAGGAGTTGGGAAAGGCTAAATGCTAAGCTGATGAGCTCATTGCAGAGCCAAGAACGCCTACACCAGAACTAGCCTGACTTCTAAGACACCCACACACACCCAACACAAGGAATCAGTCCCTTCTCTGCTACACAGTCCCTTAGGCCCTACATTCCCTTCCAGTGCTATTCAGGGGTTGTGGAGAAGAAATCCAGCCCTCTAGCTCTGTCTGTGAGGTTTCCAACCACCAGGTTTGTCAAGCAAAACTAAGCCCCCATCCCTACTCCTTACACAGTCTGAAGACCAACCACTGCACGTATGCAATTAATCAGAATTACAGCTGAAAAGGGGAAAATGATTCTGAACAATCTACAGTAGCCCCAAAACATAACAGCAACATAGCTCACGGCATGGGGAAATTAACAGTCTTGAAATGTATTAGTGAGTGTGACTCACAACATGGGAAAATAACAACCCGTCCTTGGCAACAAAGCCACCAGGGAGACTTACCCAGACTCCCAAATACAAAGGAAAAACATACGCACAAGCCGCAAACCAGCAAGCAAAACTTACACACAGTCCCTAGGTGTAAATGGCCTTCCACAGGAAAATCGTGGGTGATAGTGGATGAACGGCTCCCAACTGGCTCCGCGAGTAACGACAATGGAAAAACACAGCGCGTGAGAGAAATCCACACCCAATTCCGACTACGGGTTAAAACACAGTCGATTCCTTTGTGGGGAAAACGTGAATGGAAGTGGGAATAGCTTCTCTCCCCTGGCTGCGTGAGACCAAACTGGAAATAAGTCTGTGCGTGGGAACAAAAGAATAGATAATGGTCCCTGCGTAAATATTAGCAGCTCTACCTCTGCGCATGGATGAACAGACAACCGGGAGGATGCGAATTGGAAGTGCGTGAGCATTTTTTCCATTGTGGAGTCAACCATGGGTGGAGTGTGTGTGTGGGTGAGGATTGACAGTCCTGCCACCCCACTCCCAAGGACCATAACTGCCTCAACCACTAGCAGCAATTCTTAATGAAAGTGGTTGGAGTTAAAACAGGGGAAGAAGACACATGGGTAATTTTACCCCATTGGCCAAGGTTTGACAATTCCCCCACATCCTTATCCTTGTGAAAATCATGCCCCTTTCTCATTTTAGTTGCCGCGATTGTAGCTGGTCTGGTTCGTTTTAATTATGGATGCATATTTACATGATGATAAACTTAAAATGTATGCCGCATGCCCCAATATACAATCGGTGACAAATTTAAATCCAAAACATAGCATAACCGATCAATGGTGGGGCCTTGGCCTTTAGCTCCACACCACGATCATTACAATATATACATCATATGCATCTAGTGCAACAGGGTCAAAACTGGGGCATTACAATTGTAGAAATTCTAACCAGCAATAGATTAATTTCACTCACAACAAATTACAATTGATCATGCAAAATTGTCAACAATGGAGACTGAAAATGGAGCTG
>LPNX010136683.1:34619-78753 GCA_001517045.1 Pseudotsuga menziesii
TAGAGTTCCTTTTTCATCATGTGCACTTTAATCTCTTGACCTATAACTTCATAGACTTGTTGTTGTTCCACACATACTTCCTCTTCTAGGTACCCATTCAAAAATGTTGACTTAACATCCATTTGATAAACATGCCATTTGTTTTGTCCAACAATGGCCAAGACTATTCTGACTGTATCCATGCATGCAAAAGGTGTAAAAGTTTTTTTGAAATCCATGCGAGGATGTTGTGTGAACCCTCTTGCTACCATTCTTTCTTTGTGCTTCTGTACATTCCCATCGGCATCTTGATTGGTCTTGTAAATCCATTTGACGTTGATTACATCTTTATCGTTTGGTACATCTACCAGCTCCCATGTTTGATTCTTCTCAATGCATTCTATTTCTTCATCCATGTCTTGTGCCCATACTTCTTCGACATCTTCTTCAAATGTTAGTGGGTCATATATAGGAGAAAATATTACAAAAAGAGAGAATGAATTTGGTGTACCAGCTTCATATATTTCATGCATACTTCTTGTCTTCACTGGTTCTGTCGATGTCGACCTAAACAAAATGCGTGATGGAGTCTGTTGTCCTCTTGATGTTCTTGTCGACGTAGCTTGAGCTGCAAATTGTGTCGATGTTTCTTGTGCTGAACCATGCCGTGGTATCATGGGAGTCGACGGTGTTGCGACCGGTGACTTACATGTAGTGTTTGAACCACTTCCTCCACCATGTTATCATTGTCACACATTCGAAAAAATCTTGACATTTATGTCAACAGTTCCATCCCATGATTCATTCTCTACAAATTGAACATCTCGAATGATGATCACTTTCCTTACGATGGGATCATACAACTAGTATGATTTTGTGTCTTCAGAATAGCAAACAAAATAACATTTATGTCCCTTGTTGTCTATCTTATTTCTCAGCTCATCTAGAACATGATCATATGCAACACAACCAAATAAAATTAAATGAGAAACAATGTGATTCATACCTGTCCATGCTTCTTAATGAAATTTGTTCTTCACACTCTTAGGCGAACACTAGTTCATGATATATACAACAGTTGTGACTCCTTGAGCCCAATATTCATTTGACAAATGCTTGGCTTCCATCATGTTGCGCGCCATCTCCAGAATGGTTATGTTCTTTCTTTTGGCAACACCATTTTGATGAGGTGTATACTGTGCAGTGAATTTCTTTTGTATGCCATGGGTCTTGCAAAAATTTAGAAATTCATTCCAAACATATTCATGTCCTATGCCGGTCCTTAAGATTTTGATGCGGTGTCCACTCTGGTTCTCCACCAATGCCTTGAACTGCTAAAAATAACTAAATGCATCAGATTTATGTTTCAAAAAATATACCCATGTTTTTCTTGAGTAGTCATCAATAAAATAAGAAAATAATTGCATCTACCAATGGATGATGTCTAGATTGGACCACAAATATCAAAGTGCACAATTTCAAGTGGTGTGTGTGCTCTATATGAATTTCCGACTGGAAAAGTCTCTCTCTATTGCTTGCGAAAAATGCAGCCTTCACAAACTCTTTCTGGTTTGTCAATCAATGGAAATCCTTTCACCATATTCTTTATGTGCAGTAGCTTCATCACACCAAAATTCAGATGTCCAAATCTGAAATGCCACAACCAGAACTCATCCTGAACTTCTGTTTGAAATGCAACCTGAAAATCAGCGCTGTCATTTTCTTTCTTGTTGAAGTGCTCGACTGATTCTTTACTTTCTTCCTTGAATGAAGCTCCTGTATTTGTCTTTCTTTTGATGTCTGGAATTATCCTCAATGGAAGAAAGTGATTGCTTGTCATTGGCACTTTTGCTATCAGGTGGTTGCTTGGACGCTTGTCTTTAATCACACAATGATTATCCTCTATATAGACTCTGTAGCCTTTTTGTATCAATTAGCCAATGCTCAACAAATTGTGTTTCAGTCCTTCAACATGATAAACATCAAGAATAAACTTACTATCCCTTTGTTTGGTTAGAATACCAACAATACATTTTCCCAAAACAATGACTTGGACATTATTTCCAAGTGTAACATCAGTTTGAACTGAATTATCTAGACTAGAAAACAGATTTAAATTACCAATCATACGATTGTTGTAGCCTGAATCTAAGTACCATATTCCATGTGGAATTTCTTGGATGACATTACATTCAATTGAAGATGCATATGCCATTAGCATTGCACTTGACGGAGTACTGGTGTTGGTCAACTAATTTGGGCTTTTCCTTCCTTGGTCATATTGTTTCTTCCTGCATTCATATGCATAATAACCTAATTTCTTACAATAATGACATTGAATTTTTTATTTATCAAACCTCTGACCACTTGGCTGAATTAGATTCTAATTATCTCGTCTATCAACGACATTTTTAGGACTTATGTTATGTCCTCCTTTGGAATAACTTTTCCTCTGCCTCTGGAGTTATTTCTCCCCCTGCCTCTACCACGGCTTATGGATGACTTTGCTGCGAATGCACCTTCCAATGATGTATTTGTTCTACAAATTATATGTTCATGATTGATGAGTGAAGCTTGCAACTCATCAATGGTAAACACCGACATGTCTTTGTTTTCTTCCAAGGTCACAACCAAGGATTCAAATCTTGTGGGAAGACTTCTGAGAATTTTTTCAACCACCCTTTGGTCTTCTATTTTTGTTGATTTATCAAACCAAGAACTCTAGTGTAGAATAAGTCTAATAACTCTGAATATTTCATTGAGAGAGATTCAAAATATCCTCTAAGAATCTGCAACTTGGAAGTCTTTACATTTTCCAAACCTTGATAGGAAGTTTCCAATGTGTCATGTGCCTCCTTATGGGTAATTGTTGCTGCTACTCTTGGGAGTATTTTTTCATGCATGGCTTGATGTATGTAGAACATAGATTTTCCATCTTTCTTCCTCTATTCCCTCAGTGTATCTTTCTCAGCTTATGTGATATTTTTATATGCCGCTCCATGTGTTGGTTATGCATAACCATTCTGGAGAATTTCCCAAACACGTGTATCTTTATCAGCTTGTGTAATATTTTTATATGCCCCTTCATCTGTTGGTTATGCATAACCATTCTAGAGAATTTCCCAAACATCTTCACCTGTGAACAAAGCCTACCAATATTCATAATTCTTTCCTATAAAAATTGGGGTTTGCGAACTCTACATGTTTGAACCAGAAGTATAAGTCATTTTCTATTTTTTTATTTTCCTTAGAGAAATTACTTTTTCCCTTTTCAATACAACTTTTAGCAAAAATTAATTCGGTTAACTTGAGTTACTGCTCAGTCACAAAATTTCACATTGAAACCTCAACCTCTTTTTACTTGTCGGCTAAAAATTCTCTAACTCCTACTAGACAATTCTACCACAATATTTTGATAAGTTTTTCATAAAGAATAAATTTGGTTGAGGTTTTACTTCCACGAACTTGACTGACAGGTTTACTTCGACCGGTTTAGAACTTACTCCACAGGTTTACTTCCACTTTTAGTGGAATTTCATAAACGAAGTACTTATGAAATCAATAATATTTTTCACCAACGGTTAACATGAAGTAATACTCGACACAACAACAATTGAACAGAATTACAAAATCATATAACCAAACATTAATAAGACTTGTGTCAACCACTCTATTGTAAAATTGGAACTTTTATTGGGTGAAAAGTCTATGGATTCTTTGTTCTTTCACTCAAATGGTAAATGTAAACAACATTTACTCAAGTAATTTTGGAGAGAATGTGCGGCTAACTATACATGTATTCAACCATAAACTATTTGATTTATATAACTTGTCGGGACATAACAAAGAACTATATGTAGTAAATGCAAACTTGAAATTTACAGAGATATTTAACCTTTTACAGAGCTTTGGCTCCCAACATCTTCAAACACACAGAAACTTGAGCTTTCACACAATTCTCTTTTCACTCTATGATACCCTTGAGCTCTCTCTCACCCTCTCTCATCCTCTCTGTTGTGTCTACTGTGTCTAACTTAATTTACAATCTTCTTCTTCCATTTATAGGCAAACTGAAATTGCTTCTCCGTGAATCTATTGACTTGCCATTAAAGACTGTAATAACTATCTACCTAACAACCTAGCTTCAGAAATTTAATTCGACTAGTTTAGAACTCTTCAATCTTGGCGGAGTGTGTCTTACAGATACTTGTATGGACAGAGTCTGCTCGCTCCGATAGAGATTAATTAATATTTTCAACAAATACGAAGGACTAGGGAAAATGGTGTTTTTCCTTGTTATCAGAAAATGTATATACAAAGGGAGACAACCTTGTAAACTCGAGTTGGGTTTGTGATCTTACCACATATGGCACCATCACTACAATGAACATAAAAAAGGTTGAAGGGAAGAACAAAGGGCGCTTAACCAAATGAAAAGAAGCTTGCATAGAAAGCCTAGCACCGAGACCAAGGCCTTAATGACGTTGTACTCTTTGGTATTTGGTAACAGATGGCTGATAGTGAATCTAATTTGAGAACAGTTGCATGAATAAAGTGTTGTCAGAGCTCTTTCCTGCGGTGAAATTTGGTTTAGAGTTTTCATTAATTTATAAATTTTGATATAAGAAATATGCAATTAGTTGATTCGGATGATTCAGATTTGAATAAAAAAGTTCAAAGCATAATTTTATGTGAGACGGTGACTCAGTTTTATGACCTTTTTGGATATACTTTGCAAATTTATAACAAAAATACGGTTAACTTTTTCCTGAGTGGTTCATTCAGCAAACAAACTACATCTCTTTTGATTAAATAAGAAAAAATTTAATAACAAAATTTTAAAATTTGCTATTAACTGGCTATTAATGACCAGGACGGCCTTTAGTGATGCCACTTAAGTAAGGAATAAGCTAGCTATGGAGCAAACCTCCCTCCATCGGACGGAGGGAGGTTTGCTCCATAGCTAGCCCACGCCCTTAAGTAACATTATTGTACACAATAAGTTAATATTGGCATTAAGAAGCAATATACACAAACTACAACCTACTACAAGTGGATCATATACACAAACTACAACTTGAATCTCACAATAAGGCTCGTAGTTTAAATAACCGTTCAAGGTTTGAACTTTGAATTCATCATTTTATTTATAATTACAGACAATAACTTTGAACAATGGTATTTGATGTTATTACCTTGAATGGAAGGCGCCAGAATTTAAGCCCTGAGAAGCGATAGACAGAGACTGTCAAGATATTCCATCTCTTGCACACCGAGTCATCTCCAGCTGTTCTGAGAAATAATAAGTTCTCACACAGCTAAGTATGGTCGGTGGCTCAGTGTGCAAAGGATGGAACACCTTGGCCATTCCTTGATCCCAAGACAATATCTGTTTACTCTGTTCTTGATATACATATATACAATATCTGCCTGCTCTGCTCTGCTTGCAAATATATATACATGGATGTACATATATACATATATAGGCCATGAAAAGCTATCGACAGAGACTGTCAAGATATTCCATCTCTTGCACACCGAGTCATCTCCAGCTGTTCTGAGAAATAATAAGTTCTCACACAGCTAAGAATGGCCGGTGGCTCAGTGTGCAAAGGATGGAATACCTTGGCCATTCCTTGATCCCAAGACAATATCTCTCTTCTCTGCTCTGCTCTGCTCTGCTTGCAAATATATATACATCTGATGCCAAATGAAAACCATAACCTCTGAACAGGTTATCAAGAACAGGGATATGCAGAGGTTTGAATGAATGGTGGGATTGAGATAGTATTTTGCTATAAATCTCAAATTGCTTCATATAACTAGGCAACTTTCAAAGCCCATTAATTTGAACAGCCTTCTAAAAACTGTTATGTATATTAGGCTGGCTGCACAATGGCCTTTATAGGAGAGGCCTATTTTTTCCTGTAGTTGGGATTGGGATAAAAAAAAATCAGAATGGAACTTTCCCATTCATTGGATCAGGATTTTCATCTGCCTTCTAGAATCTGCCTTTTAACAATAACAATCTAGTTGGTTAACCTTTGCACATAGATAGCCATCGATTTTATATAGTGCCATATATTGATATCGAATGTTTTACGTAGAGATAGAACGCGAGTTGATTTTTTTCTTTATCATTGCTCTCTCCACGTATCAAAAACAGTTTCCAGAACATTCATATGTTAAAATGTATCTATTGGCGAATTTAAATAAAGTTGTAGTGGAGTAAAAAAATGAAACATGGAATAATTTAGCTCCGACAATAATGTTCGGTGTCAAAATTTCATAAACTCATTACAAACATTGTGGCTGAGGTGATGGATTTCTTTAAATTTCACTTTAAATGTTTCGCATGATATTTAAGTTGTTTTTTATACAATTATGTTTAATGTGTTGCCAACGAACAACCATGCTACATTAATTTTGTTAATAAAATTATGTTTAACATGTTGCCAACAACCCCCCATGCTACAAAATCCATTACAGTGATCTTCATGTCTTTATCTGCATATTCTACATTACACTTTATCCACATGCCTCCATGTTTTTACACGACAAAGAGAAATAAAAATAACTTAGAAGAGAAGGCATTTAATGATGATAAAGCTACATAAAGATTTAAAAAGCAGAGCATTATGTTTCACATTGAAAAGCCTTACAATAATTTGGAATTACGTAAGCTTTCATTAAAAGAGAAAGATGGCCGACCATTCTTCTATAATGTTGGTTTGGCATCATCCCCTTTCCCCTTGTCTTGTAACTTTCAAATGTTAACTCAACAACTATTGAAAATAACGTGTCAGAATCTCAATCCTCGCAAAAGTAGCCTTTGTGAGATTTTATTTTTAAATGGAAAGCAATTAGTTTGTTCTTTGTACACATCACCATGGAGGATTACTATTATAAAACATCATGCAATAAGAATGTGGCATTCTTTAAAATGACATTAGTATGTGGCATTCTTTTCCCAAAAGTTGCTTATAAAAAGCATCCAAATGATCAATCAATACCATGAGCTTAGATTGTACATGGACCTTAATTATTGGTGGGAGGTGTTTAAACAATTAATTATAAGTTTTCCCCACTCTTAGCATCTCGATCTTTCTGAGAGTAGTCTTCCAAGATTTTATTTTAAAATGGAAAGCATTTAATTTGTCCTTTGTACGCATCATCATGGAGGTGGGTTTATTTAATATTTCAATATATTGTTTAATTTTAAGGTTGGCTTTAAATATAGTTATGTGGCATCTTTTTATAAAAAGCTAAAAGATATTTTATGTTTAAAAATATATAAATAATAAATTTATCTTGTTATAATATTATGAGTTAAATGATTGTTATATGATAATTTTATTTTTGAATTGAAAAGTTGTAATTCGACACGGAACTTAATTTTGGAGGTGTGCACAATGATGTAAAGATTTTTAAGGATTTGAGTTTTTTATTATAAGTATATTTTTATTTTACTATTTTATTTGAAGGTAAAAGTAGGAATACAAAGAAAATAATTTAATTTAAGTAAGGAAACTAAACATTTTGATGAAAAAAAATGTACTATTAAATTATATTCAAAAGAAGATGGGAAAAAAGAGAAACCCTTTAATTTGGTGATTGTTACTTAAAATAATTAACAATAAGGACCACTTAACATATTCTAAAAAAAATGTCTATATGTAACCTTTGGTAAGAAAATTATTTATTTAGAATCACATAAAAGATCAAACATAGAATCTCTAATCCTAGATTTAGTATTGACATTAGCCCAAATTATTTAGAAAAAAATTGCAAGCTACTCATAATAAAGGAATTATATATAATGTTAACATAATTTGTTATCAATTTGAAGAATTAGCAATAGGAACCATTCAACATATTGTACAAAATAACCATGTCATATTATGTAGCCTTTAGTAACAAAATTATTTAGAATTATATAAAGGATTGCAAAAAGAATCTCCTGTCCCTGATTTAGTATCTAGGTTATATGGGTTGAAGTGAGAAAAACACGGTGAACTATGATAAAAGATTTTATTTATTTCATTATATTAACATTTTGTTTTCTAGTGAAAAAATAATAAAAATAATAGCATAATTCATAATTGTTAGTGTTATGTTATTTTTATTAATTTTAAAAATAGAAATGGATTTTTATATTATATTGAAAATGAAAGTACACTAGTTTATAATTTGGGGTGTTTTAGCACGACTTAAGGTCATACATCTAGAGCATTATTACATCAACAAAAATTCTAGCCAATCACTATTTTCCTAAGCAATACCTTTATATGAGCTATTACAATTTGCAAAATGTTGCTTATGATATTTTTCTACATAAATTTATAAGTAGTGTTCACAACTATTTCTACTAAATACATTATGAATTGTTAAAATCAATGAGGGGAAGTCAAAATTTGAGAGTAACTCACGATGTGATGTCATAACTAGTACCATGTTGTTGTCCTAAAAAAATTACGGAGAAGGTTCAATGTATCATTGGGGTGATCTTCTTTGAGGAGATGATGTTCTAAAGAAATGATTATCTTCATTTGATAACTTGGTTGTATGTAAGGCATTTTGGATATTGTCCCTATATAGGTATTTGAGTGGTTATGTAGATGGTGGTTCGATGCCACTAAAAAGATCAAATGTTGCATCTTATTATATGATATAAATTCATTCCTTTTAGATCATCAAGAGCACATGATGTGGATTTTTGTAAGATATTGGCATGGTCTAAATCATAGTGGCCTTGAGAACAATGTTGAGAAATTCAAATGGTCATATTTAATGAGTATGAAGTGATTTTGGAATGATGGGATTAGTTTGTAAATCTAAAAAAATGACAAAACCACCAACATTAATTTTGTCAAAAATGACAAAATTGAGTGATACACACACACACACATATATCACTGTTAGTACCTTTCAAATTGACTTTCTTTGTACTGCAAGTAGATTATGTGGCTCAATGCCACAACTAGGTACTATCAATCTTGTTCCATTCTATTTCAATTTTATTTATAGTTGTTTACTATAGAATCTATGGTCTAATGCCACAATTAGGATTGCAATCTCAACAATATGATAATAGCGAGTTGTACTAGACTTTGCCACCCAATGCAACAGTTAGGGATTAAACACACAATATAATACATATGTACTAGATTCTACTACCCAATGCATCAGTTAGGGTAACCACATAATCTAATACATGTGTACTAGATTATGTTTTCCAATGCAGTAGTTAGGTTAACCACCAACATAAGATAATACTTCAGCATAATAGACTTTTAATAATAACTAGATTATAACAATGTTTTGTTGTTGTTTACATAGATATGCATTGGCATATATTAAATCATTACAATATCTAACCATATTACAACATAGGTAAGTGGATATTTACTTTATGCATAATCTAGCACAATAGGTACACTTATATAGTTATAGAATAATATATAATATTTCATGGTTACTATTTGCACCATAATGTGCATATGATCAATCACATTTCCATATCTATCATACAATCACAATACTCTAGCTTTATCACATAAAATTCAAGTATATAGAGCATGCATTCTATATTCAATTGTCCATCAAGTGTAAACATAGATTAATGCACAACAACATCATATCATCAACATAAACATAAATTAATAATTCAAGATTATTCAACGTCTAAGGCAAGAAACTCATTTGTTCAATATGCTTAGGATATGTTTGCAACATCTTTGGGGATTTCCTTGATCCACTCAACTATAGATATGTAGGAAACCCCAGTCTTAGTTTCCCTATAGCCACCCTCGAGCTGCGTCCTAGTCTCTTTACACTTATATTATAGGAATTCTTTACTGATCATATTTTCTTTTCTTTTGTAGATACGATCTTCATCTTAGGGCCTCAAATTAGTCAATCACTCTACTGGTGTCCATGGTTTGATCCAAGTCGACCCAATTCCATACAACTAGCCTATACTCCAGCCTATATAGATAATATTGGTGCCAACCAGCACCTAGTACCCTAACTCTATATAGACAATATAGTTTTTGTTTGTACCGGGTAGTTTCCTACTAGTTCGTACACAACACCTCCATGCTTACACACTCTATGTTCATAGATATTTTCAACTACAACTAGAATTAGTTCTGGTCATATAGAAGAAGATACCATTGTCTAGCTCCTCCCCTTTAGATATTCTTTTTCTTGTTCATTACAACATTCATTCTCTCTCTCTCTCTCTCTCTTATTTTCAGATTTTGTTTGTCCTCTTTCTTGCACTGAGAGAATTAACCCCTTCACATTTTTTCCTCTCTTTGTTTGTAGAAGAGGTGTTTACTATTATTAGTTAATTCCTTGGTTGATGCCACCAAAGAAAGAGTTACAATTCTTAGAAGAGTCTCTTCATTTACTTCTTTTATTCTCTTCTTATTCCTTTATTCAAATTATGTTCTATTTATTTATTTTTATTTTTATTCCTTTGTCTGTTTAACTTCTTTAACTCTCTTTGTTTATTTTAATTATTTCCCTGAAGAGACAAAGACTCCTCATTCATCGTTTATCCCCCACAACACAATAATATGTTTAACATTGTTCAATAATAGATTAAACATACAACAATACCAATTACATAGTTCATTGTTTCCAATACTTAGTTGCATACATGGGTTGGTAAACTGAGGTATTGTTATTTTGTCGATGTATTTCACTTTATTTTCATGGCTTGGAGAGTATGGTATGGATATATATGATGCATAATTGTATATGTACACTCTAGTATTTAAATTTGGAGACTACCCCATCTTTGTGATTCCTTTCTTCTTACCTCCTATATTGAAGGGTTGAGTGTTTTTCTTATGTGGATAAAGGAGTTGTTCTATTGAAACATGTGAAATGTTATAAAAAGTAGGGTTGTTTCCATTCCCCTATAGTGGATATTTTTGGACTTTGCATAAGAGTATATGAATTTTTCATTTAGGATGTGTGACGGATGCTAAATAATTAGACTAGTGGTGATATGAAATATTTTGACTAGTTGATGCATGGATTAAGTTACATGCACGCGATAATGGTTTGTCTCCATACAACATAAATAAGTGATGGGTATGGAAACATGCCATAAACATGACTAGTGTAGAAATGGTATTACAAATGCATTGCTCAAAGTATTCCCCACAAAAAATATTTCAAATGATCATGAAACCTTTACTCATACTTTATATGTTCCAATAAAAGTTAAGCATGTACATTTTATAGCAAGGATACAAGATTTCAATATGAGGAAACATGGGTTGAGAGAACCAAATATTTTGTACATCATGGCTTTAAGTGTACATGTTGATTTTTGATTTTTTGTATTGGTTTATTAATAAAAGATTCAGATACCGCTTGGAATGGACTTCACTTTTTCCCTCTCAATAATCTTGTAACCCTTGTAGTCAAACTACAAAACTATTGTGTGTGTGTTTCTATGACTCAAGACACTACTAATGGATATATGTATAGGATTATCCTAAAGGGAACAAACCCTTAAATGAGTTTTATTTTCTTGGCATTAAAATCATGTTGATCCATTGACTCTATCATGACTTGAGTTACTATCCAAATACGTTAAATATAATATACTTAACATAATGTGTTTAATTGTAATCTAGACCATTATAGACTATTATTTTCTATCTATTAAAAATGCAATGTCACTAAGCCATGGCATAATTTTTTTAACCTTAAAATCATACTTAGCTAGAGCTCCCTATAACTTTTCCTCTTATTAATTATTTGAATGCCCATATTTCCTTGCACTAATAGTCATACCTTTGAATCTAGGTTCCTTCCATTTTTATTTTGAGAAGGGATGCTAACCAAACACCAAAGCACACAATCTTTTCATTTGTCTAGACACTAGAAACAAGATGGTGTTATAGAGGACACCTATTAGTATACTGATTGAATGAAAGTTGTTAGCATTCCTCTATATATGATGTAAACAATTATTCAATATTCAAAATATGATTTGTATTAATGGCTCGATTTCCTTGATAATTATGTTCCTAATTCTATCCATTGTAGATACCATATATATTCAATGTAAATGAACCATGGAAATATTTATATTGTAGTATATTAATACACTAGTTAAATACCTCATACTATATCCACTCTATATTCACTTATATGACATTTTTTTCATGTGATAGTAATCATTCTCCTAACATAAGGTGCATTCCCTTTGTTTTTCAAAATATGATTTGTATTAATAACCGAATTTCCTCGCTAATTATGTTTCTAATTCTATCCATTGTAAATACCATACAAATTCAATGTAAATGAACCATGGATATATTGGTATGGTAGTATTTTAATACACTAGTTGAGTACCTCACTCTATATTCACTTATATGTCATTTTTCTCATGTGATAGTATTAAATCATTCCCCTAACAAAAGGTGCATTCCATGTGTTTTGCATGAATGGATGGGAGTCTAACACCAAATTCTGTATTCCATATGTATGTATGGTGTGATGTAGAGTAGCATGGGACTTGATCATATTAGCTGTAAGAGCATTGTCTCCATCAATCCTTAACTTATTTAGCCAATTATGCAATATCATTAATGTTCTATCAAGTATTATCGCCCTTTCCTCATTTAATTTGTACCTCACATGACACTAACTTTCAATAACCACATTTTATATGGGATCAAATTGGTGAGCATAATTCGTATTGTACTCCTCTCCTCGAATAGGAAAGTGCGCCCATAACCAGGACAACCAAACACACCCGACCATGCCTAGAATTTGACGTTCTGTAGAACATTTTTTAATTTTAAAATGTATTTGACTCTTAATTATAAAAGTAAAATGTCAACTATGACTGGCATGAAAAATTCTAGACCGTAGATTTGACGTTTGCCAATTTAAATTGCCCATCATAAATTTTTATATTTGTTTGAGGTAATATAGTAATTTAAATTTTAATACTTGTTTAAACTAGCCATGTTAAATTTTAATACTTGTTTAAACTGGCCCTGTACTAAATCCCTTGGAATTGGATAATAACTAATCCTTATGTTGGAATTTCTCTAATTTCTTTTAAATAGTTTAAAATTTGGCTAAAATTATTTAACTATAGTGGAATTCCTTCCTTCATGGAAGATTATTACGATCATTTACAACTCAGTTCTTTTAAATAGTTTAAAATTTGGCTAAAATTATTTAACTATAGTGGAATTCCTTCCTTCACGGAAGATTATTACGATCATTTACAACTCAGTTCTTTTAACATTCTGCAATATTAATCTCTAACACTTGTAACTCGATAAAATCAATATTTTAGTGAAGCAAATATCAAGTTTACACTGTGTGAAGGGATATAAAATATTCATACCAAATTGTTGTTAACTCTTTTTAAACTTCATAAAAATATACAGACACTTTAAACTACTAATTTATACTTATTTAGGTCGTAATACAGTGGCACAAACAAAGTTATAATCTGTATATTTTATTTGTTCCTATTCATGTGTGTGTGTGTGTGTTTAATCAAGATTTGTGGAGATGGAGGCATGCTCAAGATTTGTGGACAGGTCTGTTATATTTTTGTGTTTGTTTTAGAAAATTTATTTTAGGATATTTTTATCAATATATTTTTTTTATAAATATTCGAGAGTCAACCATTTACCAAAAATGTAAATCAAAAGGCTTAAAAAACCTAACATCATCAAATTTCTGTTTGAAAGACAAGCTAAATTTGAAATTCCAAGCCTGCACCCGACATAAGAAGATAACTCTTTTCGATGGGCCTATATTAGGATATCCCCTTGTTCATTGTCTTACGTCAATTTGATACTACCAAATTAGGTGACTCTATTCCAATGAGAATATCTTAGCACCATATTTCTTGAGGGATCAGTTAATACTATTTTTCCTATTAGTAAAGTCATATTCCATTGTATTCTCTTATCTTTAAAGGATGTCAGACAAACTAATACAAATATTTAAGTGAGTGGATGATTTGTTTCAAAGGGGTGGATTAATCGACAATGTCTCTTGAATTGTTTTATTCATGTGGATGAATTGGTTTTCTAAATTTTCAATGGAAATACCCTTTAATGATTAGATATTTGATTCCCATGCTAGGGCTAGTTTTATATCCATGTTGAGAGATAGTACTTAAACTTCATTGAGGATGGAAATATCATTATTTTTTTATAGTAAACTAATGAATGTGTTAAACTCTGTCATAATTCTCATTCACTATCATTATATTAATTATAGCTATTTAGGATTATTGTTTATGTATGTCCCTTTTTCTCTCCAACATGCACACACACATATGCAAGGAGTCTCATTTGAATGATAATCTTCTTTTGTGTGATTAACATCATTTAATAAATGTCCCCCCTTAAAAAAGGATTCAGGTCTATTCACTTACTTTATGTATTCATGTAATAAATTGATTGGATCGTTTTATTCTTCTTTTGGATAATCGGTCCATAACATTTAGTATCCGAGTGGAAACTCAATTTTGTTCATTCAAATAATCTATTTCAACATTTTTTATACAACTATTTTTTAGGACGTTGGAATTGTGTGGGACTTATGCGATTTAAAAGAGAAAAGATAAAGTGCATCAAGTCAAAATTTTAAAATTGGATTCCCTACAATCATCAGAGTTACAATCCATACAGGTTAGGGTTTCTGTCTAGTCCTAAAACTAGACCCAAATAAGCAATTTTAGTAAAAAGTACAAAATGGAAATTGAAATGTACAAAATGAGTGCCACCTATGACAATGGAGTCAAGATATACGATAGTGTTTTAAAATGAATCGTGCCTATAAATTTTAGAGGCCAATCTTGACAAATCACTTCTTGATATTGTGTAAAGCCTCACTAACTTGAAAGCCTCTAAAATCTTTTTTTTTTGGGATATTAACCATAATTTTTTTATTGGAAAAACCAAGTTCCATAAACCTTATGACATTGTGACGAAGACATTAATATTTTATAGTTCCAAAATTCAAACTCAAAGGCATACAGTTTTTAGAGATACATCAATTACAAGGTTAACCCATAGATGACAATTTTTAAAGAGAAATTTCAATAATGTACTTTAGTCTTGAAAAACATTAAGAAATTTAGGATATATTTTTCATATTCTTATTAAATATAAAAATTTCCTAAACTAATTTATGATTATATTTATATAGACATTTTAAATTTTCATCTAAATAAAAATATATATAAATATAAAATAGTTTTTTTAATAAGCACTTGATGGAGTATTGGTGTTGGTCGACTGATTTGGACTTTTCCTTCCTTGGTCATATTGTTTCTTCCTGCATTCATATGCATAATAACTGAATTTATTACAATAATGACATTGAATTTTTTATTTATCAAACCTCTGACCACTTGGCTGAATTAGATTCTAATTATCTCATCTATCAGCGACATTTTTAGGACTTCTGTTACGTCCTCCTCTAGAATAACTTCTTCCTCTGCCTCTGGAAATGTTTCTCTCCCTGCCTCTAGCATGGCTTATGGATGACGTTGCTGCGAATGCACCTTCCAATGATGTATTTGTTCTGCTAATTCTGTGTTCATGATTGATGAGTGAAGCTTGCAACTCATCAATGGTAAACACCAACATGTCTTTGTTTTCTTCCAAGGTCACAACCAAGGATTCAAATCTTGGGGGAAGACTTCTGAGAATTTTTTCAACCACCATTTGGTCTTCTATTTTTGTTGATTTATCAAACCAAGAACTCTAGTGTAGAATGAGTCTACTAACTCAGAATATTTTATTGACAGAGATTCAAAATATCCTCTAAGAATCTGCAACTTGGAAGTCTTTACCTTGTCCAAACCTTGATAGGAAGTTTCCAATGTGTCCAACGCCTACTTAGGGGTAATTGTTGCTGCTACTCTTGGGAGTATGCTTTCATCCATGGCTTGATGTATGTAGAACATACATTTTCCATCTTTCTTCCTCTATTCCCTTAGTGTATCTTTCTAAGCTTGTGTGATATTCTTATATGTCGCTTGATCTGTTGGTTCTGCATAGCCATTATGGAGAATTTGTCAAACATCTTGACCTCTAAACAAAGCCTTCATTGTTAAAGACCAATATTCATAATTCTTTCGTGTAAAAATTGGGGTTTGAGAACTCGACATGTTTGAACAAGAAGTATAATCCATTTTTTATTTTTTTATTTTCCTTAGAGAAATTAATTTTTCTCTTTTCAATACAACTTTTAGCAAAAATTGAGTTGGTTAACTTGAGTTACTGCTCAGTCACAAAATTTCACATCGAGACTTCAGCCTCTTTGTACTTGTGTAAAACTTCTCTAGCTCCTGCTAGAATTGTCTACCAAAATATTTTGATAAGGTTTTTTTAAAGAATAAAATTGGTCAAGGTTTTACTTCGACCCAACTTGACTGACAGGTTTACTTTGACCGGTTTACGAACTTACTCCACGGGTTTACTTCCACTTTTAGTCGAATTTCATAAACGAAGTTTCTTAGTCTAAGGACTTATGAAATCAATAATATTTTTCACCAACCATTAACATGAAGTAATACTCTACACAACAACAATTCAAACATTAAGAAGACTTGTGTCAACCACTCTGTTGTAAAAACTGAAACTTTTATTGGGTGAAAAGTCTATGGATTCTTTGTTCTTTCAATCAAATGGTAAATGTAAACAACGTTTACTCAAGTAATTATGGAGAGAATGTTCTACTAACTATACATGTATTCAACCATAAACTATTTGATTTATATAACTTGTCGGGACATAACAAAGAACTATATGCAGTAAATGCAAACTTGACATTTACAAAGATATTTAACCTTTTACAGAGCTTTGGCTCTCAACATCTTCAAACACACAGATTCTCTCTTCACTCTCTGCTACCCTTGAGCTCTCTCTCACCCTCTTTGTTGTGTCTATTGTGTCTAACCTAATTTACAATCTTCTTCTTCCATTTATAGGAAAACTGAAATTGCTTCTCTGTGAATCTACTCACTTGCCATTAAAGACTCTAATAACTAAAATTTAATTCGACAGGTTTAGGACTCTTGAATCTACTCACTTGCCATTAAAGATGTAATAACTATCTACCTAACAACCTAGCTTCAGAAATTTAATTCCAGTGGTTTAGAACTGTTCAATCTTGAGAGAGGACTCTTCAATCTTGGGGGAGTGTCTTACAAAACTCATTCAAATAGAGATTAATTAATATTTTCAACAAATACGAAGAACTAGGGAAAATGGTGTTTTAATCTCAAGGCTTTATTAACCTTGCAAACTCTACAATGAACCTAGAAAAGGTTGAAGGGAAGAACAAAGAGCGCTTAACCAAATGAAAAGAAGCTTGCATAGCAAGTCTAGCACCGAGACCGAGGCCTTTGTGAGATTTTATTTTAAAATGGAAAGCCATTAGTTTGTTCTTTGTACACATCACCGTGGAGGATTACTATTATAAAACATTATGCAATTAGAATTATAATGTTCAGGTGTAAGGTTTGCTTTTAAATGACATTAGTATGTGGCATCCTTTGACGAAAAGTTGCAGATAAAAAAGCATCCAAATGATAAATCAATACCATGAGTTTGAGTCATTGTCACCAAAGCGATTCTACCTATGAATTTAGATTGTACATGGAGCTTAATTATTGGTGGGAGGTGTTTAAACAATTAATTATAAGTTTTCCCCACTCTTAGTATCTCGATCTTCCTAAGAGTAGTCTTCCCAGATTTTATTTTAAAATGCAAAGCATTTAATTTGTCCTTTGTACGCATTATTTCAATATAATGTTTAATTTTAAGGTTGGCTTTAAATATGGTTATGTGGCATCTTTTTATAAAAAGCTAAAAGATTTATTATGTTTAAAAATGTATAAATAATACATCTATTTGGTTATAAAAGATATATTATGTTTCAAAATATATAAATAATAAATTCATTTTGTTATAATATTATGAGTTAAATCATTGTTATATCATAATTTTATTTTTGAATTCAGAAGTTGTAATTGGATAGGAATTTAATTTTGGAGGTGTAAACAATGATATAAAGATTTTTAAGGATGTGAGAGCTCTATGGTAAGTATATTTTTATTTCATTATTATATGGGAAGGTAAAAGTAGGGATACAAGGCAAATAATTTAATTTAAGAAAGGAAACAAATCATTATGACGAAATACAAAGAGATGTATAGTTGAATTATATTTAAAAGAAAGTGGGAAAAAAGAAAAACTTACTAATTTGGTGATTGTTAGTTAAAATAATTAACAATAAGGACCATTTAACATATTATAAAAAAATGTCTATATGTAACCTTTGGTAAGAAAATTACTTATTTATAACCCATAAAAGATCAAACATAGAATCTTCTACCCTAGATTTAGTATCTAAATTAGCCCAAATTATTGACAAAATATTGCAAGCTACTCATAACAAGAGCCACATGGTGGTAGTATCCCCGACATTGCTACTAGGTTTGTGACTGCTATGAAGAAAACTGTTTGCAATGAAAGCACTTGTTGAAGGAGTTGTTTTTTTCCACTAGATATGAAGCTAAATAATAATAGTTTAAAAGTTAAAATTGGACCATCAAAGCTTTATGACATGAGATAATTTAGATCTCTTTGATAACTAATTTTATTAACGTAATAAACAAACAAAAGTTCTATATACATTTTAGTTAGGTTGGCAAAAAATAAACAAAGTATTTTTAATAGCAGAAATAACTTCAATTTGAATAATCGTTTAAAATTTGTTTTATTTTTATTTTTTATTAATATAAAAATTAATTGTTTGTTTTTTCTTGTTTTTTATTAATATAAAAATTGATTGATTTTATTAATTATATTTTCTTGAAAATTAAAAAACTATACGCTTTGATGTGCCTAGAAGAATCCAACTTCTGTACCCCATAGTTTAAACAGATTAAAATAAAAGACACGTAGGCTTAAATGGATCATAGTTATAACACATTGGAACTAGAAATTGGCCTAGGTCTAGACCTGTGGAGGGCGCTAGGAAAAGTTTTCCATGGATCCTCCCGACCCCCAGAGTGTGGGAAGTATGGGAAGCGCAAGGGGCACCCTAAATTTGGGAGACGCATCCTCGTGGAACACTGTGTACATCATATTTAGTTGCTAAAAATTATTAAGATGAATGAATTATTAAAAAAATTGCACTCGGTTGCCAAATGAATAGAATTTCTCTCATAATACTGTTAGTTGTGCATTTTGGTTGAAAATTACATTAAGAATTGAAATCCAATGTCATGAAAAGGAAGGAAGAAAGAAACTGTATTGTCCAGGAATGTCCATGTAGATCAATGGGACTGAAAATAGTGTAGAAAAAGAACCCATAGAGACTAAAAAATGTAACTCAAAATTAAGACGTTAATGCAATATGAGTAATGTAAACATAGTGAATCATGCTCTATCTCCATTTCCATTCTAGCAGTCATTTCTCCATCCTCACCTTCCTCTTCCTCTTCCATTTCACTGCTACTATTTGTTGTAGCCATGGATTGCTCCCAGGTCGTCCATTCCTTGGTGAAAGGATGAAGAAGCTTCACTGAATGATTGGATATTTTATATGTACAATTAATAATCAGGATTCCAACCCTAAAAAGAAACACACAATATTTAGAATGGATGATATAAGCTCTGATCATTGACAATTTGAAACAGAAAATACGTACTGGACGCAAGCGTGCAAGTTGCGCCACGATATTAGAATGGATGATATAAGCTATGATCATTGACAATTTGAAACAGAAAATACATATTGGCCGCAAGCATGCAAGTTGCGCCAAGACTAACAAAATGCTTTATAGCACGATTGATATGAGATTTCAAACACTTCTTTATAAGATATATACAGACATGCTTGATTGAGCCCATATCAAAATTTCAAAATGCAGAAGATATATATAGACACCCTTGATATATACAGAAGATTTCAAAATGCTTTATAGAAAAATGTGTTATATGAGATATCCAACCCTTGCGGGTCAATGTTTCTCTTCCAAACCATTCATGTTACACTGAAAAATAGGAAGATACACACTAAAACTCATATAGTATATTGCATGTTACTGTATTTAGAAAAAACCATTCCAAAAATTAATTTATTGAATGAATAGTCGATTGAAAGAGATAATATTCGAGTTATATCGGTTGAGTGTTAAGGAGAAAGATATGTAAATAATGATCTCGCAAGGTAACGAACACTAGAAAAAATGGTGTAATAGCTTATAAACGAAAACTCACCTAGGTGTACCCTGATGAGGGGTTGAATATTTCAGAAACGACTGAGTCCTGATAACTTTATTTTGTTGATATGGGATTATGTATTTATCAATAGTAATGAGGAGTGAACAGAACATATCATGTCTTTTCCCTAGCCTCCCTTTATAAGAATTGCAGGTTGGATTTTGTGAGAAAATTTCTATGAAATTTAGTAGCAGTGAACTTTTTTAAGACGCATGTAGATGAATATTGGTAGAGGTTGAATTTTCAAGACGCTTGTAAGCCACCACTTAGCACTATACGTCTTTCAAAGGTATGCGACATCATGCCACAACAACCATGAATTATTTTGGTTTCGTTTGTGTAAAATATTTAATAGAGCACTTAATAGCCTTGCAGGTTTGGAGGTTGGAAATATTCGATCGAATTTGTCAGAAGTTTAAATTTTTTGAATGCGCCGCCAATAAGCACTTCGCAGCCCTGGATCGTCCTTCTTTGCTTGATCAGATTTCAAAGTTGTTATAAGGTGTGGTCTGCAAAGGGATAGACATTTAATGTGTTTCATTGTCTTTATACTCAAATCTGCAGTGATAATTATTACCTAGGGTTAATACACTATATTAGGGTAGTATACTATTGTGAGTACATACAAACAAACCATTTTTTAACAAGGGGTAGCAGCAATGCTGCATATTCCCTGCTTTTAGAATTGTAAAATCATGGATTATATGTCAATTATAAATGACAATTATAATTATAAACATTATATCATATATTAAACATTATGTCATAATAAAAATAGAGGCTATATATTTTTTTGTTATATCTACTACATCTGGATATCCAACTTCTACCACCTTTGCATGAGCTATGGAGCCATTCGCTGACTCTAGATTAATTGCAAAGATAACCTTAGCTTTGGGATTTTTCTGTTCGATGTTCAGTATACCTTTATATAATGAAATATAAGGATGCTAAGAAAGGCGCTGGTAGAGAAGCTAAGTCTAGTTCTATCATTCTGGTAAAAGGGTAGACCCACTTGTACAATTTGGTGGAGACATTATAATCCATGATAATTGAAAAGAAAGAATTGGAGTATTTTGCAGCTCAATGTGTAACAATCGATCCGTCCTCATGAAAAGAGAAGTCAAGCTAATTGAGTATTGCAGTTTTTTCAGCAAGCTAGACATTTTACATTCCCAAAGAGAATGCATACGTTGTGTCTGGCTTTGGTTGATGAGCCTCTATGCTAACTAACTATGTTTTCCGTTATATAATTTTAAAGCTCTTAGTGACCAAAAACTTTCAATTAAAACAGAAAGAAAAGAAAAATTAAGATAAAGAAGCTGCCATAACCATAACCCATCCCACGTGTTGGCGAAGGACAAAATGTGAGTAGTGTAGGCAGACACCACATCTGTTCAATCACACTTTTCATTTGATTTGATCAATTTCTATGAAGTATGGTAATATGCGAGAAAATTGAAAAAAAACAAAGAGAGGAGGTCCCTGGTAGTTTACACTTGAAAACAAATCTTAACCTATTGTATATGGATGATAATACCTCCATGTGCGTTAAGACGCCCATGGGTCCATCCTGTCACAGTCCATCCAAAGGGATATCAGTAGTTGAATTCAGAATTAGCTAATTGGAATAGTCATGGCCGATGCTAACAGATTAAGCAAATCTTAGAAAATAATTCTTGCCAAATTTGTATGGAATCAGTTTCATGCAAACATTCTCTCTAAGCTTCTAGATATTTATATTGATTTTTTTTTGTTGGGAAAGTTGAAGGTGATTCTGCGGATTTGATTTTAAATTTAAAGGAAAAACTATCGAAATCAGGAAGCTTCTCAGTAGTATCTATGTGGAATTCTAAAAGAATTCACCTTCTATGACACTATTGGTCGGGCAACGCTGATTTCAGAAACTTCAGTGAGTGAGATCAACCGCTCCTCTAACTTGATATTTTTAAGAACTTTAAACTAAATGAATATAATTATCTATGAAACTCAAGCCTCGAACTAAAGTACTAGGAGAAGCATACCTTATTATTATCAACTTATTATTTATCTTGTTAATTGATGTACGATGTGAACCAACAAAAGACGGCTGTCAAGAAATAGTTTCTATAATAATTTGAAGATTTTATTGTGATGTTATAATTGAGAAACGAACACTCCTCTGTGGCTCAGATTTGGCTTTAGAACAATCTCATAGAAATATTTTGTGTACACTTGATAACAAGGACCCCCTTCCATAGGATCTGCGAGGTCTCCTATTATGACGTCGAATCTCTGTTCTCGACCTCATCCCTGTGTTGAAGAATTTTGATTAAAGCTTTAAACTTTAGCAAGAACCTAAGAAATATAAAGTATAGTTTGAGAAAATGAAGCATTAAAAATTTGTTTCCTCACATCATTGATAATGAGCTCAAGGAAAGAACTATAGAACGCTCCTCTGTTCACAACAAGGTATTTGTGGCAAAAATCAATAACATATCTTGCAAACAACTTTAAATCCAGTTTCAAACCTTTTTTCGTATGTTGTCTATTTTATTGTTTCTTTCACATGATTACCTATGGTTACCATGTTGTATATGACTTTTGATAAAAACATTCAAATAAAATTGTATTTATAATTTCAAATAAATTTAATTATGCAAAAATCTAAAATTGATTGAATTCAAGTTTATAGCTTTTGAAAGTTGAGATTGTAGATTGTTTAAAGCTATAATTTTGTAACCAAAATTAGATGACATTAATGTGAAAATTATCACCAGAATGTGAAGCAATATGGTGAAATTAGACGAGATTAATGTGAAAATTATCACCTAAATGTGAAGCAATATGGTGAGTATTTATGCTACCATGTTCTGTAAGTTTCACACTTTTACATAGTACGTTTACTTATATTTTATGATACATATCAACACAATTTTCATGAAATGCATCTCCATACATTAATATAATTTGGAAAGTTTAAAGATAAATACAATTTGTAGCAAATCTTCCTCATTTTTTATTTAGTGGATCATTAATTGGATAACCTAACCTGAGAGCTATATGCCATGGAAAGTCTGTCCAACGCATACATATCCTTGTCATTACAGTGATGATTCTGTAGTTTCCACTCGGCAAGTAGCATGAATGTCACTGTCATACACTCGCCCAAATGATAGATTTAAAGATCTTATAAAATAAGTTAAGCTTATAAGTATTTTTACAAAATATCTTACACAATCTTTTTGTTCCTTAGATTTTATAAAAAGAATAAAATGATAATTGTAAGACTATATTTGTTCCTTAGATTTTAGGTTATAATTGTGAAAGGATAAAAGAGTAATTTTACAAAACATCTTGCACTATCTTTTTGTTCCTTAGATTTTATAAAAAGAATAAAAAGTTTAGACAAAACGTTGGGCATTGTATACCAGTGCTCATGATTATCATTCACATTGGGTTTTTATTTACCATCTTAATTCCAAAAACCTCAAGGGTCAAACTCACTTTCTCTTTCATTTGTTGTAATAGAAAATATCTAATGAATAGAATGAATGTCTCTTTCCTTAATCATATTCATAAGATTTGCTGCAAAAAAATGTCTTCCATGAATCAAGTAGGGTAGAAGCTTCAACTTTAAGAGATTGCGGTTCTTATTGGTGTTACTTTTTCTAACGAATTTTATTATAATTTTTTAGTGACAGTTTTATGAAATTCCACCTTTAAACATTAATTTGCTTTAGTCCAACAAAGTGGGCAGATGAAGTCATCAATATTGAAACTGTAGCAGTCTCTCCAACTGCAAGTCGTAGGATAATGTGGTTGAAAGACGTAAGGTACCTAAGAATATCTTGTGTAATCTATGCAAACAAGAGGGTTTTTTATATTCCCTCCATGCCACATTTTACCACATTTGTGTTTCTTGAGGTGCAAGAGATCATGGGAGATTCACATTCTGATGACTTTCGTAGAGAGCTAAAAGCACTAGAAATCGGCAAGACCATGGAACTACCATTGGACATCTTGTACATTTAATTGTCCCAATAGGAGAACCTAACGAAGGAGACTTATGTAGAAGTCCTAGTCAAATAAATGAAAACTTAGATGCCCCTATCATCCTTTCAAAGTCCAATTTTAAGATTAAAAAACATTAATTTACAGTGAAAAGAATAAAAATATTGTTGAAACTATATTTCGCAGAAAATATTTTTATTTCTAGCTTGGCCATCATTGACAGCAACCATCATTGGGTGTCAGGAGAAGGATCACATCACTGGCCAAGAGAATAAATGTCCACGTGACAACAGAAAATTACCTAATTACTTACTTCAAGTGATAGACTAATGCCAGATGCACTAGCAATTTGTGATAAACAAACTCGTCCACGCTAGTAATTTGTGATAGATAAACTCATCCACTTCTGTGCTTTGCAACTTTCCATCTCTAACAAGCACCTGTCAGCAAGAGAAAGCAAGTCTTATTGATGTTCAGAGAAAATATAATTCACAATTTTTATTTTATATATTTCTTGATAGTGTACTGCCTATATTTACCTTACCGAATGTTTTTATATCGAGCAGCACTATATCCTGGTAATTGCTCACTTCGGTATGAAAAATGCTACGAAGACAGTAATACGAAGATAGTAATATTCATTATTTAGTGAAAAAAATTACTTGTTTCTATATATATACCCACATTCAAGATCAAAAATCTCTGCGATGCAAAAAATCAACAGTAATACAACCTGGTTAGAATATTCATTTTAAAGTTGTGCTAATAGAGGGAAAAAATGACATAGAGAGACATGGTATGATTTAATTTGGCATTTGCAATCCCTAGTTATATTTACTTATATATTGTCCTTCTGAATCATGTGAGTTTCTAAAAATGGAAAAGGGATGGAAATTACACCAAGCATTACCTCACTTGCTACACCCTCTCTGAAATTTGCCACTGCTTACCATTCACTTTCAATGAATATCATGCACCAACTGCCTAAGGAATCTGTGACCTGCATACATAAAGTAAATTACTTCGTTGGAGTCATAACCATCCAAGAGATACACCATAGGTTCATAGTCTATAACCATAAAAGAGAAGTTGATCTGACTCCTATTTATTTACACGTAATGCGATCTCTAACCGAAATACCTATTGTTGTATCTGAATTACATAATAAGTTTTCTTTCAATTTAAAGAATTAAGGATCACTTCACAGTTATCTGGTGCGGGATATAGGGTCTTAAGATAATATAGGAAAAGGGAAGCTTCATTGGTCTCGTTTATACCTTATTTACAATGAACCTAATGGTAAATCTACCTATTGCAATCTGGTTAGCTGTTACTTCTTGTTTATGCTTCACTATTATGAACTCGGTTTGGTTCTAGGTTATGCAGTTAAACCTCCTGAAAGCCAGCGAAGCTTGTATTCAATTTCTTCTTCATACCAAAAGAAGTGGTGTTGAGCGCGGTTTAAGTCGTTGTGGTAATCCTGTTGCAATTTCCATTAACATATGCATCACTATAAGTGTTCTATATTTCATAGAGGAAAGCGAAGAAAGGGAGCTTCGTTGGGGCTACCACGGCCTTATCCAGGTGGAGTGTTGCATGCATATCGATTGCATGCAACTAGCCAGGAGTTACAAAATCTTTGTTAGAGCGTTGAGTAATAAACTGCATGCATCTCGACTGCGTGTACCAAACAATTGTCAGGCATCACCAAAGTGAGCAGGTTCCTGTGTGTATTGTTAGAGGAAGGTAAATCCACAGTAAGAGAGTGGATGAAAAAAACCTAAGAAAATTGTTTAATTTCCTTGTACTAATAGTCATACCTTTGGATCTAGGTGCCTTCCATCTTTTATTTTGAGAAGGGATGCTAATCAAACACCAAAACACACAATATTTCCATTTGTCTAGACACTAGAAACAAGACGGTGTTATAGAGGACACCTCTTAGTATACTGAATATTGAATGAAAGTTGTTAACATTTCTCTATATCTAATGCAAACAATTATGCAATATTCAAAATATGATTTCTATTAATGACTCGATTTCCTCGATAATTATGTTCCTAATTTTATCCATTATAAATACTATATAGATTCAATGTAGATGAACCATGGAAATATTTGTATTATAATATATTAATACACTAATTGAATGCCTCATAGTATATTAATACACTAGTTAAGTACCTAATACTATATCCACTCTATATTCACTTATATGTCAATTTTCTCATGTGATAGTAATCATAACTATCACATTCCCTAACATAAGGTGCATTCCATGTGTTTTGCAAAATATGATTTGTATTAATGGCTCGATTTCCTCGATAATTATGTTCCTAATTCTATCCATTATAGATAGCATATAGATTCAACGTAGATGAACCATGAAATATTTGTATGGTAGTATATTAATAGAGTAGTTGAGTGTACCTCACTCGATATTCACTTATATGTCATTTTTCTCATGTGATAGTAATCATTCCACTAACAAAAGGTGCATTCCATGTGGTTCCCATGAATGGATGGGAGTCTAACACCAAAGTCTGTGGTTATTCCATTTGTATGTATGGTGTGATGTAGAGTAACATAGGACAATATCATATTAGATGTAAGAGGATTGTCTCCATCAATCCATAACTTATTTAACCAATTGTGCAATACCATTAATGTTATTTAACCAATTGTGCAATATCATTAATGTTAATGTTATATTTAATTTGTACATCACATGACACTAAATTTCAATAACCACATTTTATATGGGATCAAATTGGTGATCATGTTGTACTCCTCTCCTCGAATAGGAAAGTGTGCCCATAACCTGGACGACCAAACACACCCGAGATAGGAAGATAACTTTTTTCGATGGGCCTATATTATGATATCCCCTTGTTCACTGCCTGACGTCAATCTACCAAATTAGGTTACTCCAGTCCAATGAGAATATCTTAGCACCATATTTCTTGAGGGCTCCGTGAATATTGTTAAACTCCTTTTCATAACCTTCATTCACTATCATTACATTACTTATAGCTATTTAGGATTTTGTTTCTTTCAATCCCTTTTTCTCTCCAACATACACACATACAAAGAGTCTCATCTGAAGGATAATCTTATCTTGTGTGATTAACATCATTTAATGAATGTTTCTCTTTAAAAAATGATTCACATCCATTCATTTACTTTATTTATTAATGGAATCAACTAATTTGATCTTTTTATTCTTATTTTGGATAATTGATCCATAACATTTGGTCTCCGAGTGGACACTCAATTTTGTTCATGAATTCAAATAATCTATTTCAACATTTTTTATACAACTATATTTTGGGACATTGGAATTGTGTGGGACTTGTGTGATTTAAAAGAGAAAAGATAAAGCGCATTAGGTCAAAATTTTAAAATTGGATTCCCTATAATTAAGAGTTACAATCCATACAGGTTAGGGTTTCTATCTAGTCCTAAAACTAGATCTAAATAAGCAACTTTAGTAAAATGTACATAAATGGAAATTGAAATGTGCAAGATGAATGCCACCTATAACACTGGAATCAAGATAGACCATAGTGTTTTAAAATGAGTGGCACCTATAAAATTTAGAGGCCAATCTTGACAAATTACTTTTTGACATTGTGTAAAGCCTCACTAACTTGAAATTACTTTTTGACATTGTGTAAAGCCTCACTAACTTGAAAGGCCCTAAAATCAAAACAAATTGGGATATTGACAATAAATTTTTATTGGAAAACCCAAATTTCGTAAACCTTATGAAATTGTGAAAAAGACATTAATATTTTATAGTTCCAAAATTCAAACTCAAAGACCGTTTTTAGAAATACATCAATTACAAGGTTAACCCATAGACAACAATTTTTAAAGAGAAGTTTCAATAATGTATTTTTTAATTGAAGCTATATTTTTCATATTCCTATTAAAAATAAAAATAAAAATTAAACTAATGGATTACATTTTAAAATTTTATCTAAATAAGAAAAACGATGATGAATATAAAATTGTTTTTTAATAATTTTTCCAAATATGATTGTGCATTTTTAAATTTAAGAAACTATTCTATACATATTAACAAGACTAATGTGTAAGACTAATGTGTTGTATAGTACTAATGTTTTATATTTGTTTGTATAAAATTATCATGTATAAGATATTTTACATTGCCATTTCTTTTTGTTATTTTAATATCTATGAAGTTTGTCTAAATATTATATTATGTTATTTTTAATTTTATTTCAATAAAGCTTATGCAATAATGTAATGGTGTTGTTCCCAAATTTTTATTTCAATAAAGCTTATGTAATAGTAATGTAATGGTGTTGTTCCAAAATTTTAAAGAAAATGATTAAATCAATGGGTTGTTATACATACATATATTTTGATTTTCAAACATATTGATATTTTATGACTTATGTAGTTTTTAAAAAGAAATTGCATGTTTAGAGTAGTTTCTAAATAAATGGCTTAAAATGTTTGTGATATTAATATTGACATAAATTTTGATCAAAAAATATAACTGAGTGGATTCAAAATTAGTTGGAAAGATAAAATCAAGTTGAATATATTGGTTCATTTTTTTAATCATTTGTAATAACTATTTAGTGTGGGGGTGATTGGAATCTCATTTATATAGTAAATATTTTGTTTGATTATTTTTGCAAGGTGATACAATTAAGTATGATCACATGTTAGAGCACACAACTCTGTCAACTATGATACCATAGATGATGCAAATTATTTATCAAATAACTTGCAGGTATTTCTCACAACAACTCTGGACTTGTGCACTAGGGTAAGGGAATCATCTAGTCCTAAAAACACACATGAAGTGGGTACATGCACTCACAGGCTCAAACACAAAGTACTTAATATAAATAGGTTCAACTTACCTATTTTTTTTTGTAAGTCTACACATTTTATTAAACTGAAAAATTCAAAAATTACAAGTCTGAAAAAAACCTAAGGCGGTCACAAGTGGGGAAACTGCCACATGATCCAATAAAAAATACAAATTCTTCTGGAGTGGCTGTAACAGATAAATTCCAATGGATTTAGGAGCCATGAAAACAAAAAACTACTAGTTTTTAACCTTTTGGTTCTACTGCTTAACAAAATATTTAACAACACCTGAAATAACAACATATAACAAAATGACTTGATATAACAGTCGGAACCTGAAAGAGGTTGAGTCGCCATTGAGGACATGAGCAGGTTTAGGGGAGGGGAACCTACTCCAAGATGGGGCAGGCCCATCCACCTTCCTCAGAGTTGCTGACAATGTTGGTGACAGGAACACTCACTAGAAAAGGAGATATCTTGTTGCTCGTGCCTTCACTGTCCCACACCCATTTAAGCAGAGGTTCAATGGTGGATGTGATGGGAAAGGGATTCTTGGTGGCATCCGTCTGAATAGGTGTCAAGCCTATGTCCACTAACCTCCCTCTTGTTGCACTGTCATACCCAACCTCCATGGTACCAATGTGTCTATGCCCACTCTCTAATCATTTCCAAGTAAAGGCTGCATCCAAGTTGTTGAGTTGGTTGTCCATATCGATAATATTTTCCTTGAACAAGAGGACTATGTTGTGAGTCGAGCTCCATATCCCAAACATGTCCTCCATGAGAACCCCCATCGTGTTCTTAATCATCCAATAATGGTTAATCTTGCCTCAACCTATCCCTATAGCAAGCCGATCATTCCCTAGACGACCCTCCCAATCATCAATTAAGACACAGACAGGAATCGAGATGCCAACATTGTAACCCTCCTCCGTCATGACACTCAAACGAAGTTGCATTTTTCCTCGACCGCTACTATCCCTTTTGGGGGTTCCCCATTTCCTAGACATATTGGAGACCCGAGTTTCAAAACGTCGCTGGTGGAGGTGGTGGAGCTACAAAACCATCAATGGTGGTAGAAGTTGCAGAGCAAGCTGGTCGTTGAGAGAAGAAGCGAATTTGTAAATACCATATCACAATAAAACACACACTACAATGTGTCAACCGATAATGTTTCCTTCATCCATGGATCCTCGCTTAAACCCATTTATCTGTACCTGTTGAGACCTCAAACACTACAAGATAACTGCCATTAAAACCATATTAAATTCAATAGAACAAGCCTGAGCTTAGATAGTGTGGGACTATACGTCTTCACCCACCCGCGAAGAGGAGTTGGGGGGTGCGAAGGAATTTTAATGACCCCATCATGCGTAGTGTCACGCAGCCAGCTCCTAGATTGAGGCACAATGTGTTGTCAATGGGGCATGTTGGCACCCGTATACGGGTTTCAACTGGCCTATTTTATTATGCACATAATTTACAATTACATCAATGCCTCAATGGGATATCCTTATTAACAGTCTTACACATGGGTTTTCAAACCCTTCCTCTCTTCACTCAATCCCTTTCTAGCTTATTGTTCCACTACTACATATGGCTCAATTTTCCCACGAAAGTTTGCCACGAAAAAGTTAAAATTGTTGTTTTAGTGGAAAAATAGTTTAATTTTTTGGAAAAAAATGAAAATGACCCTGACATTCGTCACTTTAGCGATGTTCTTCAACGTTCGTCGCAATTCCAACGACAGTTTGTTGCTACTGCGACGAAGGTTCAAGAATGTCGTTATAGCGACGAAAGGTCAAGAACGTCGCTATAGCGATGAAGTATCAATGTTAAGGCCGACGTTCTTGATTTAAAACTTAACAAAAGCCCGTCTAGCTCAGCTGGTAGAGCGTAAGGCTCTTAACCTTGTGGATGTGGGTTCAAGCCCCAAGGTAGGCGATCTGGTCGGTGTGTAATGCATGTTTCGTCATTGTAATAAGTAGTTTTTGATTTTGTATTTTTCTTGAAGCTTATTAACCACATGCATTTTTTTTTGTCACCTCTTGTTTTAACAACATATATGTTTCAAAAGTTTTTACTTAATTTGCAATGAAATGAATAACCATTCAACCCGAATAGCACTTGTAAATCATTTAATATGTATTTTAATTTATGTACCTACAATGGGGAAGCATAAGTTTCCTTATATTTGAGGTAGATTGTCATTCTTCTAGGGAACTAGAGAGAAATTTACTCTTAGTTTTACATTAAATTTTAAAATTTTAGTAACCCATACAATAAATGAATGTTCTTAGTTTTACATTGAATTCATACAATAAATGAATGGTGTAGTTAGACCAACTAGGTAGGTAGATATCATGTTATCAACTAGCAAAACAATTTTTGTACTAGAGAAAAGACATCATCATCATCTCAAGCTATCAAGCATGTCCAATAAAAATAATTCAATAGAAATTGGAGAAACGTTTCCATATATACTCGATCGTTAAGGTGATTACAATTCACACCAAAGCTAGAAGTTATTGGTTAATTATGTATATGATTTTGACTATAAACCCAAATGTCTTGTGACTAATAAACAATCTAAACACAAAAAGGCATAAGAAAAATATAGAAGCCTTAATAGAGCTCATAAATGGCTAATAAGTAGATGTGCTAGAGATAAAATGAACAAAATTTTTAACAGTGCCCATATATGGTGGATAAATTTAAGTTACTAATAATTCCTAAATAATACTAAACTGGCATCTACAAACAAATTTATAGTAGTGTACAACTGTGATCCGTAAACAATGGGCTTATAACCTATCTATTTCTCCAACAAATATACTCGATAAAAATTATAAAAAAAAACTTCTTCACTTAGTTAAATTTCTTAAGTAAAACTTCTTCACTTGACATATAAGTGAAGAAGTTCAGTTGAAATTACCTAAATTTCATCACCATCTTCATCATCATTGTCATCATCATTAGCATCATCATCATCATCACCATCATCATCATCATCATTGACATCATCATCACCATCCTCAATTACAAAGACTGTTGCTCTATTTTATTTGCCTACACTTGGAGTCTTCCTCTATTCTATATTCCTTTGCATGATAACTTTTCTTTCTATATATTATTTTCCTTCTCTACCTATCGGCAGTATTCCTATTTCATTCCCTTCTTCCACTACTACTTCTCCCCTTATCCTCTGTCTACAGGATTTTGCTTCTATTTTCTTTGAGCCTTCTTATATCTTGCTTCTTCTATCTCTCTATTTGAATCCTTTATATTTCTCTATGTTGCCTCTAAAATATTCTCAACTTCTCTTTCTCTAAAATATTCTTGTGTGCACACCTTCTTACTGTCTCATTGAGTTATGTCCTTATTAAATTAATTGTGCATTTATGGTGAGATTCTTCATCTTCACCCATCTTACAATTTCCATTCTTCTTGATCCCCATTAAATTCCTTCATAGGAAACATTAAATTTGTCATTAAATTCTTCAAGCATTAGGTCCTATTGTTCATCGTATCTCCATTATATCAATCTCTCAATTTTCGTCGAGAACCTCTATTCTCTTTTCTAACTAATTCATCAACTTTGATCCATCAGGACCAATCTTCCTTTCTTCATCAAACTTCTTCACCTGCACCATTCCATGGTCATATCGATTCAAAACTTGTAATATATCACCTCTTAGTTCATTGATATCTATGTCTCTACTTATTCTTGTTATTCTGCTTTGTACACCTCCAATATATCACCTTCCTATCTTATTGGAACCATTTCCATGCTTCCACACACTTATAAGTTTTAATCCATCATATCCCTACCATTTGGATTCCATCCATCTCTTCCTCAGTCATTGCTTGATACATGAGCTCCAAGGATGTCTCTTTTGAAATGTCGGTTTCAATCCATCAAAAATTTTCCCACATGCTCATTCAATAGAACTTCTCAGTATTCTACCTTTGATTGATATTTTACCTCCAATGAGGCACCTTTGATAACATTGAGTTTGATATAATATTGGACTTCTCTTTGCCGGGACTCTCCTTATGCACTCCCATGGCATTTCTCTAGTCTACTATTCTCTATATAATGCTCCTAATACGATATTGGGTTCCACCCTATTGGTTTTCCTCACATCGTCTCTTAAAAACAACTCGCAGTGCTTCAAATATTATCTACTGGGTCCCAATACATTATGATTCTCCTTCCCATCGGACTTTCATCAATGTGATTTTGCGAATTATTTTCAATCATAAATCATTCAACCATAAGATACATGATATACCTTGGGAAAACCCTCCAAACATGGAGGATGAAAAATATAGAAATTCTTTAAGTATGATCAATAGATTTGCAGAGAATGGATTACAACACATAAGCAGATTAGCCAATAGAAATATCCCCTCAACAATAGAGAAGACATATCCAATACAACATTGTAATGAACTTGTCAAGTGCCCAACAATTTAATAACAAGTCAAAACACCTAGAATGTATAAGGTAGAGAATGGTAGGCTCAATTAGACTCCTAGGAGCATTACATAACGCATAGACAAGGATGATCATTAACTAGAACTACCTCCATGCAAACATTAATGCCCTCACTAGCAGTAATTCTAGGATGGCTCTTAGGATTCTCCATCATGCAAAATATATGCGCCCTCCTTTCCATAAATGGCTTTAACTGAATGTGAACTGACTGAACTAATTGTGAACTAACTGAACTAATCTCAATCATTTAACTTCCTGCATGACCACCAAGTTAGGAGGCTAACTGATTGTCTTTAGTACCTCACACTTAGTTCCATCCATGCAAATCACTTTGCATGAATCAAGGAGATATTCCTTATTTAACAAATACATTATTTATTTACAACCGAGGATTTACTAAAGCCTTTTACAATTCGTGTTCATTGAAGGCATGCATGGGAAATTCAAATCCTTTTCTCTTTCTATATGCTTATCTCATTATCACTTATCATTTATTGCATGGTCCACATGTGTATTAATTATTTATCCATCTTATTATATCATACTTAGAATATTTGGCACACATATTGATCATCATATGTATTAGCCTAGATCATATTGACATATGCTAAAGTAATTCACTCTAGGGTTAGCTAATTCCTAAATGAGACTTATAGCACTCAGTGACCACAACTATTAATACATCACATAGTATAGCCACCTCAAAAAATGGAGGTCCACCTAAATGAAAACTTCTTAGGATCATGACTTGATACAACACAGGTCTCCAGTCTTGATACAACATAATAACATTTCTAGTTAAGGAGATCCATTTCATAGGGTACATCTATGAGAATCATTGACTTGATACAACACAAGTCCAGGCATTGATACAACACAAGTCTATAGTGTTTATACAACACAAGACCAATATTGATACAAGACAAGACTACAGTACTAGCATCACACCTCAGCACATGAGGATATAGACGGGACTTGATACAACACAAGTCCCGATTTGATACAACACAAGTTTAGAGAATGAATTCTGATGTTGTACAAAAAAACTCCCTCTTAGTGAGGAAGACATTCTCTATTATTCCATGTATTTTCTGCCATACCAAGTTTATCTCAAAAGTATCTCAACTTTGTCACTGACAATTACTTGTCCATACTTTTACAATATGCTAATCAATAGTTATGTAATGAAATTTCACCTTACATGACCATGAATTTTGTGAAGTAAAACTTCATCTCAATGTTTTTTATCATAACACATCTCCAACTGTATACACAGCTCGATTGGATATGCATACTTGAGTGGATACACATACTCGGTTGGATATGCATACTTGAATGTATATACAAACAAAGTATGGTCATGCTATCCAGGCATCACTGGTATGGTCACACTCTCCAACCATCACAGTATGGTCACGCTCTCCAGTCATCACAAGTATGGTCACTCTCTCCAATCACCGCAATTAACTTTATTAGCTACTCAACTTCTCAGCTGATAGTACTATCTACAAAACATATTTGCTTTTGTATTACTTTGACATATATCTTTCTTTTGTAGTACTAGCCACATTACACTTAGCTTTTGTAGTACTAGCTGCAATATACATTGCTTATCTCAAGCTAAAACAATAGTTGGATAACACAATATGTCTACCATGTATCAATTACAATAAATAAACTATTCTAATGTACCTCAAAGGTACTCAAACATATTCTTAGTAACAAGTATAAAATATAACAGGTCTGCTAAGTACTTTAAGATTCCAACCGGTTATTTATACATAGTAGCATCATCTGGATCCAATCCAAAATGCAGTTTCTCTAAACTAGAAACCATGGATTTCAAATCCATCATGTAAAAACATTAAGTGTGTAATAACATGCAAGAAAGAAAGTCTCATCTTTTCTTTCAATTTTCAACATTTGTTGACTTTTGGAATCTTTTTCTATCTAGAGAAGTTCCCTATGAGATTCCATTCTCTGTGATGTTTTTCAAGGCTTGATCACTTCCATAGTGATTCCATATTCTTCTATTTTTACCACAACACCCCAACTACCTCTCCAAGAGGTTTAATTGCTCTCTGATAGTCTAGACTATAACTCTTCTTGAGTATCAATAGTCTATGAGACTTTGACTATGTCTCTTCTCATGTGTATTCTTTCCACAAGATATACTACATCCATATGATGTTGGAGTCATGTACCATGACAAAATGGTTGGGATTTATCTTCCGTTTCATATGAAGTCACATAAACACTCCCTCTTCAACTAGAGGAGTCTTTCTTGTTATACAACCAAGCTTGTCCTAGATAAAGGCTTAGTAAGAATGTTGGAAATGTTTCTCATCTGTGGGTATGTACCATGTTTGATATATCATTGATTAGGAACCTCATAAATCTTTACTACTTTAAAACATGCTCTATCTGGAGCAACATATGTGATTTTCCTTGATCAATGCATTAGTCAGAATCCATATCTATTTGAAACTTTATTTCACCATTTGATATATATATGAGTCCTTATATCTTTGTACCAAGTAGGTACCTCATCACATGCTTTTTTGTACATGTCTATGTGCTGACAACAAAGCATAAATCTGGTCTTGGAACTAACCAGATACATCTCAACTGACTTGAGGATCCTCCAAATATGAAATAACATTTATCAATTTTGGATTTATATTCATATGTGTGCCCATGGACTTACATTCCATCATCTTGAAACTCTTCAAGCTCTTCTACTATATATTTTCCTTAACAAAGGAAATATTTATCTGGTGACTTCCACACCTCTAATGTCAAGAATCATCACACAATTCTTGAATACTGCTATTAGCTTCCTTCTGAATATGAGCATCATGCAGGAATCCTCTTAACAGGAGATACATCAACCAGTTTCACTGGTTTCTTAGGAGCTAAAGAATCTAGATTCTCCCTCTCACCATATGTATGTGGGAATCATAATCGAATTCCTTCAACAAGGACTTGCATGCTCAGCTATGTTTGAATCTATTCTTGACATATGAATTTAAATAAGATAATTTAATTATATTCAAGAGTCTTCACATCTCTCAAAATAGTATTAGGGCTTATATTATGACTTCTTCCTAAGAAAGATAGGAACCTCTCAATCTACTCTCTTTTAGGATCTACCATATGAATGACTCCACATTCATGGCATTATTTACTTGTAGGTCGGTGCATATGGATTTTCCATACAAGAAAAATTATTCTAATGGTTAGAACCATTTCACACTCATGAATTTTATTCAGATGAAAACTTTCAATATATTGATAATGATTTATGGAGTTATGTACAGATATTAGAAAACTATTATATCATAACCCATTCTAATATCACGTATTGATATGCAACATTATGTTAGCATTATATCAGTCCCATATCAGTCCTATATCAGTTCCATATCATATATTATAAATAATTTAATGTAGACCCATTTTCATAACTCAAGAGCAATCATGTAGTCCTTATTTCATATGAAAATTTCAGCCTTACATGCAGCCCTATATATCTCATATCTCAGAAAATTGCAGCCTTTTATTCATCTTTCATAAAATTTTATGCAGCCCTAAATTTATAATAGTATTTATGCATATCATATAGTTTAGGAGCTTCACCATTTTCTAATAACAAAGAGACAACAATATATATGGTCAACATGCTTTCATCATAACACATTTCCTAATCTTAGGAATACAGATCTCTATATGACAATAATGAAACATATTCAAAAACATATATATCTGATTTAAACTCGCATGTAGTAATCAAAATACAAAGTGCTTATCTTTATTCTTTTGTGTGGGATCCCTCTTGATCTATGCCTCCTTGTGAAGATTCCCAGAGTCCTTTATTCACTACAACTTTAAGCTTTGCAAAATTAACCGCATGCACTAGGTAGTGAAACTATGCAAATGGAATAAGGATCCCATGCACACTTAATCAAATTCTTTCTTGCACTAAATGAAAAACTCCTTCTGGTCATCATTTTTCTCATATGATTTCTTATGAAAATATTCACCTCCTTCTACAGCGGTGGATGCATGAATCCTTTCTTCATTCTTTCTCCTTCCATGGCATTTTCATGCAAAGTGACCCTTCTTTTGCCAATGGAAGCACCAAAGCTTTGATTTGTCAAAATATTTCTTGAACTCTTTATTCTTTGTGTGAAAGAAATTATTTCTTCTTATACACAAAATCCATTGGAGAACGATAAGATCTAATCCACAAACCCCCGTTTCGTTCAAACAATTCGTCCAATTTTGAAAACCAACCACAACAAAAATTCTGAAAAAAAAATCATCTTCAAATACCTAATCATATCTCCCAAATCGTTGTGAATTTTTGAAATATGCTTGTGAATAAGCAAAATATACCGATTTGAGAAGTGTTTTTTCAATGGTTTTTGCTTAATCCTCATGATTTTATCTGAAATGATTCATGGATTTTGTTACCTAAAATAGTGACGGGAATGATGAATACTCACTTGCTCTGGATTTCCCTACATTGAATTTACCACAGTGGATATGTAACCATCTAGGTAATTCTCCTCAAGAGTGTTCAATACTCTCTCCTTCCATGTGTTGAATTTTGAAGTACCTTCAAGGCGGTCTTCCGGTCGGATGGAGATCAATGGAAAGGACCTAATATTTTGCTCAATTTCTCAATATCATGTACGATTTAGTTTTATTTACAAAACTAAGCTCCTTCACGCCCTATGCTCTCATACCATGTCAATGTTTGAGAAAAATCAGAGATGCTTGAACTTTAAAAATTTTGTTAATCAAACACTCCATGTTTAAATCTCATAAAACAAATCAGCCACAAATCATTCAACCATAAGAGACAAGATATACCATGGGAAAACCCTCCAAACACGGAGGATGAAAAACCCATAAATTATTTGAGTATGATTAATAGATTAGTAAAGGATGGTTTATAACACATCAACATATTACCCGATAAGAGATATCACCTCATCGGTAGAGAAGAGAGATCCAATACAACACTGTAATGAACTTTCCAAGTTCCCAACACTTTAAGAAAAAGTCAAAACACCTAGTATGCAGAAGGCAGTGAATGATAGGTTTAAGTAAACTCCTACGAGCATCACATAGAACATAGAAAAGGAGGAGCATTAACTAGAACCACCTCCATGTAAACATTAGCACCGTCTTTAGCACTAGTGCTAAGATGACACTTAAGATTCTTCATCATCAACAAAATATGTGCCCTCCTTTCCATAAATGGATTTAAATGAATGTTCACTGACATGAACTAAATGTGAACTGACTGAACTGAATGTGAACTAATTGAACTAATCTCAATCATTTAACTGACTGCATGCCACAAGTTAGGAGGCTAATGGATTGTCTTTAGTGCTCACACTTAGTTCCATCCTTGCAAATCACTTTGCATGAATCAAGGAGAGATTCCTTATTTAAATGATATATTCTTTATTTACAACTGAGGCTTTACTGAAGCCTTTTACAATTTGAGTTCACTAAAGGTATGCATGAGAAAATAGAATCCTTTTTTCTTTTTATATGCTTATCTCATTATCATTTATCATTTACTACATGGTCCACATGTGTATTAATCATTTATCCATATTATCATATCATACTTAGAAGAATTGTCACACATACTAATGGTCATATATATCACCCAGGGTCATATATTCATATGCTAAATTAAATTACTCTAGGGGTAGTTAATCCCTAAAGGAGACTTATAGTACTCAGTGACCATGACTAGTAATACATCTGTAAAATCCCCAAAATACACACCTCAATATACACAATTATTCTTTTAGATAACATATATACATAAGACACGTAAAGCACCAAAAACATTACATGATATTAAAGACATGTCATATTTTTCATTCTATTACTGAAACCATACTTTACTTCCACCTAATCGGTTTTGCAATGCAAATATTTACTAAGGAAAAAATAACTTCAAGTGTTATTCAACCTATAGGTGATATTTTATAATAATTATCTTGTTCTTCCAAGTTTGAACTCAGCTCTAAAAATTAGGCTCCAAAACATCTATCTACTTAGTCCAGAACTTCTAAATTTATTAGTCTTTCTGCATTTTTATCCTTCCGTAGTGACCATTCTACAACATAGCCTTACGCAAGGATATTTCTCCAAAAAGGATTTCGCAATGATCTTTCTACAAATGTGGATTGCGGATTGAAAGTTTCTTTCTTTTTTTTAAATTAACCTTCTGCAATTATTGTTCCACAATTATCCTTCTGTAACTGCGGATTGCGGGTTACAGGTTGTTGTTAAAATTTATTCCAAGAGAACCTTCCACAATTATCGTTCCCCAGTTATCCTTCCATAATTTGTGGATTGCAAAATTGTAGGTTTTCCCTTAAACGTTTCCCAAATGAACCTTCTGTAATTTTCCTTCCGTAATTTTCCCTCCGCATTTTTCAGATTGCAGATTGCGGGTTGACTTTAAATTTTTCCCAAAATAATTTTCCGCAAATATCCTTCTGCAATTACCCTTCCGCAATTGCAGATTGTGGATTGCAGGTCGACCTTAAATTTTCCAAAAATAGTTTTCTGCAATTATCCTTCTGCAATTATCCTTCTGCAATGGTCCTTCAGCAACTAGCCTTTCGCAATTGCGGATTGCGGATAACGGGTTAACTTAAAACTTTTTCAAAAAAAAAACCTCCTGCAATTACCCTTTCATAGTTGCGTATTGCGAGTTGTGGTTTGACTTAAAACTTTTCCTGAAAATCCCTTCTACAATCACCCTTCCGCAATTGCATATTGCAGGTTGCGGGTCGACTTAAACTTTCTTGAATGTGTCTTCCGCGAACATATTTCTACACTTATATTTTTGTCGGTTAATAGCTTGAATTTGATCAGTTTTATATCTGTGAATATTTCTACATCCGATAGGGTCTTTTGAGATCTCTGAGAAGAAATCTTTAATATTCTATTCATCAATCGTGGTTACAAGATTTTGTACTAAAATTCCTTTTGTGGGTTTTCCAAATTGTTTAAATTAAGAAAATAAGATCCTGATTAATCAATTCATCTTAGATCTAGAACTATAGGGTCTTCTCTGCACACAAATAATTCCTAAAAATCTCACTTAAATTTCGTTGCTTCCATTAAGAGATAGATGAATAACCCCTATTTACTAATAACAATAGATGTGCCTTCGTGTCCATGCGGAAAGAAAGTTTAAGAACATAGTTTATTTTTAATTTCTAAATACTTTAGTGGGGTTTAAGCCCCACATCCTCTTACCATATGTAACATGCCCAAAAATCATCAGTAGGTAAAGAATCATATATGGAGATAAACTCATACCAGATATGGAAAAACACATTTACATATACGTTCTGGACAAAACGAATTCACATATCATATCTGGACAAAAACACATTCACATATTAGATCTAGACAAAACGCATTCACATATCATATATGGACAACACATTCACATATAAGATATGGACAAAACTTATTAGATATGGACAAAAATCAGAGATTGGATCTTCTACTCTCACAAAACTACCACATATAATATCGATCTATATAAACTAGTTGTCATGTTCAAATCTAATATACAGAAAGAGATTTCCTTTTGAACAGTAACGTAGGGAGGATATGGGAATTATATTATCGAATCATTTTATATATCCAAAATGTATTCAGAAATCAAAACAATGCTTGGAATAATACAACATGATTTATTATTTCTACAAAGAATTTACAGTTTCCATCCAGACAAGCCTAAGATCCTACACCGATAAATTCCTGACATTGTCATATATATATATATATATATATATATATAACAATATGTGTAGTTTAAAATTTTAATGGAACCTGGAAATACCACGATCTAGAATGTGGTAGGAACCACCACGTTCAACCCAACTGTAGATTAGGAACAACTTGCTCTCTTCCCTTAATCACCCCTTAGCTAAATTATGCATGCCAAGAGTGGTGATAGTCAATCCTCAGGTTCAGATCTTTGAGATCCAGTGTGAAATAAATTTCCTAACATATAGTGTTCACATAGCAAAGATTAAATCACTTTCCTAACACAGATTGCTCACACAGCAAGGATTCCTTTCCAGCATACTAAGAAACATCCTACCTCCCTCGTATGCTTCCTTTTTATAATTTATTTTTCTTAGGTATTTTCTGCAAGTAGCCAATTCCTCATGGAATTTTCGTAGCTAACAAAATCCATGATTTTTAGGGCATGTCTAGTGCCATAATTGCACTTATGACACTCGTTTCAACATTCATGAGGTTAACTCTTCCTTTTTCCCCACTCTTGCATGCATAACTTCCTCATTCAACATGGTTGTCCTCCTTCATTCATAATTTTATTTAATCATATTGTTTTATTGCATCTGTCCTCCAAGGACCTATTGGAAGATTTCAGATCCAACCAATTTTATTTAGTTAAAACAATAACTCAAATAACATTAACATTACTAAATAATGTTTGTTTCTTGGGGGATGTTACATCCTCACCCCCTTATTGCAAACATTGTCCTCAATCTTTTTATTCTTCCTGTTGGAGTAGGGTCCCGCAGCTACAGAAGAAGCTGCTAGTTTTGGTGGAAAGAAGATAAGACGGAGCTACGACGCCGTAGCACGGTTCCAGCTGCAGAGCAGAGCCGGAAACCATGACTTTTTGAGATACGAAATTCAAAGAAAGGCAATGGTACATGAGCGGCCGAGAAGGGAGAGCTCACCCACTGCATTGAAGGCAGCGGCGGAAGACAGGAGGGCTCAGTGACCCTCATAAAGAAGAAGGAGCAATGAGGCTCAAGCATTGAAGACGAAGGACAGAAAAGCGAAGCGGTGCATAGTACCCATGATCAGTGCCGGGAAGCATGGAAGACTACAGAGAGCTGTGGTGTGACAGGAAGCGGCTACCTCAAGGACAGAGAGGACCGAATGTCACTAGTCAGGTTTTGGGTTACTGTTGGCACAGGCCCACAGTGTTGTAATGGCACGACCTTCGGGCTGCCTATATAAGAATATATTTTGTATTGTAAAAGGGTTGGTTGGTTAGTTGGTTAGATAGTGAGACAGTCGTGATTGAAATAGGCAATAAGGATAAGTAGACTGTTGTAAAAGCCGAGCTCTGGTTCTGGACGTAGCTGTAGCAATCTTACTGAAACCAGTAGCTGGCTTATAGAGTATGCATGTAACGATCCGCAGGGATCGACTGAGAGGGAAGAGTATGTTGTAAGAGTGACAACGTAAAGGTAGAGAAGAAAGATCTAAGAGAGAAGATATTGAGCTGCATATGAGGCGCAGCAGAACTGTGTTTTCCTTCCCTTAAGCTATAATAGAGAAGCACAGTTCTGTGGATGTAACTCCCATCCTAGGGGCGAACCACGTTAAAATCCCGTGTCTGTGATTGATTTTCATATTGTGTTTATTTTCTGCATCTATCCGTTATGTTATGCAATTTGCTTACAGTTAATGTATGAATGAGTTGTTTAGTTACAACACTACAAGAAGATATATACAAGTTGAAATCCTTGGCACGTCGTATAAGGACTTATTTATGGTTTCCTTAGATAGTTAATTAATCACAGTAAGACAGTCTGGGTATCAGGTCTTGCGCGTCGAAACGAACAACGCTAAGTGCACTAAGTCGCGGGAGGAGGGTATCGCAAGAAGGCGATACCGCACCGGCAGAGGAGCTGCGGTGCGCGATACCGTAGGTTGAGGACTTAGTGTTGAGCAGGAGTTACGTGTCGCACGGGGCGTGGCGATGCAGTGAGATTGGGACTATTGTGGAAAGGAGGGAGTTGTGCGATGGGAGAAGAATATGCACGACGTGCGCAAGGGTAGAGACGCCATGGCTAGAAGGGCCATGAGTGGGGAATAGATCGAGCATCGCGAGTGGAAGATCGCGCGGCGCGCAGGAAAGAGATCTCGCAGCTAGGAGAGCTGCGAGCCACCAGTAGGATTTCCACGGAACCTGGTCCAAGACGCTTGAGTCCTTGGCCAACCCATTAGAATCACTTCGGGTGAGACTTCAGGCCGCTGTGCGGTCTGTCTCCGAAAGGGCCAGTGAGCTAGGGGTGTTGTTGGTTGATTATAGTAAACTCGGGTCTGCCCATGCAATCAACAAATGGTTCCGTTGCAGGTTTAAACGACTGGGAGTTAATTTTCTGTTGGCATCCTACCAGAGAAGAGTTTCACCAGTGGCTGGATTCAGACTTAACGGAGTTTGCCAAGAAAGAAAATTGAAGTCCTAGACTAAGCACAGAGGCCTGGTTAGAAAAGCATATCGCTTCAGATATACATGCTATATTTTTTGCAACCTATGGAAACGAGCTTTTCGACTGGTTATCCAAGTTGACAAATAGGAACACATTCAAGAAGAAAAGAAACATTGTCTGGACACCGGAGCTGATTCAGACCGTGCAGAACCTCGACAATCCGATTACGAGAGCAGTGGACTTCT
>LPNX010136689.1:0-74395 GCA_001517045.1 Pseudotsuga menziesii
AGACGGATCAACTGATACACTGGAATCAGACTTTGAACAATTCTGTCAACTAGCTGCTCCTCAGGTAACCCAACTTATGGTACAAAAAGTTGGATAACAAAACTTACACGCCATTTTGTAGAGCATGTGAAGACTTTCATGAGGAATCTACTTGCCATTATGCATGCTATGTTCAAGAGCATGGTTTTCTAGAGGATTGTGGTCCTAGAGTGTCATCAAGCGAGCCTGAATATATAAACAACGTTGGTGATACGCATAATATTTCCAGAGAAAGTTGGAGAGCGGCGAACCAACATAGTCAAAAAATTGATAATTTGACTAAGTGTTTCAGTGAAAAACCTTCAAAAGAGCAGGTTAACAACATGCAAAAGTTCAAGGGTGTTACCTACCAGAGGAAAGCAAATGAGAACATTTCACACAAAATACTCCTAAGGTAACAATTCCAAATGATGCTAATAAGTCAACTGATTTAGGCTTTGATTTGGGTAATTGGTTGGTTAATGCTAATGTTTCGATGCCTGTTTTAGAATTATGTAAAATACTTGGACAGAAAGAATTTTTTTTGAAAATATTAGATTCCCCAACTGATTCGAGTCCTTCAACACCTTTAGAGCCTCTCTCAAATCCTCCAAAGCCTTCCACCCCTAAGAAGGTCACTTTCTCTGACACCGTAGAACGAACCTCAAACAATGTTTATGCCGATCCTCCTATAGTTCTACATAGTAGGGACCCAAGAAAATAAGATCATCCCCCTTTCTATGTATCATTGATGATAGGTGATCTTCTTCTACATAATTGTATGTTAGATTCAGGATTTAGTTCCAACATCATGACTAAAAAGGTCATGCAGCAGCTCAACTTAAAAACTACAAGACCTTACCAGAATGTATGTGCCATGGATTCTAGACCGGTAGAGGTTGAAGGAATGACTGAAAATCATTTGGTTAGGTTGGCTAAGTATCTGGACATACAGATTACCATGGACATCCTTGTTATCGATGTACCGGATAAGTGGGGGATGTTGCTTTCTAGGAAGTGGGGTGCCACTTTAGGAGGATCGATCCAAATGGATTGGACCTATGCCATTGTGCCAGCATCCGAGTTTTCACTTGTTAAATTGTATTCCGAGAAAGAGAAAAGATACCATGTTGAAAATCCTTAAAAGCCATTGAACCAATGTGTATATAACTCTAATGAGCATGGAATCTATCAAGTTAACTTTACCTTTTTGGCCCCTATTCAAGAAGAAATTAAGGATGAAAAAGTTGATGAGTTGTGAAGGATGAATTTTAATGGTGCATACTCTAAAGCTGGAAAAGGGGCTGGGGCTGTACTAACTTCACCTAAGGGTAGGATTTTCAACTTTGCTTTCAGGTTAGAGTTTGAGGCTACCAACAACGTAGCGGAATATGAAGCACTTCTACTGGGTATTGAATTAGCCAAGGACATGGGTATAAAATTGCTAAGCATCAAGGGGGACTCAGATTTAGTTGTCCAACAAATCAAGGGCCAATTTGCATGTAAGTGTCAAAGACTAAAGAAGTATAAAATGCAATTTGGGACACCATGGAATTCTTTGATGCCTTAAACATAGAAGCAATCCCTAGAGATCAGAATAGTGCATCTGACAAGTTAGCAGTTTTAGCATCAACACTTCAACCATTAGAAGAAAAGTTAGGAGGTAACTGTCCACTTGAGATAAATTTCAGACCATCCGTACCTGATAATGTTGAGCATTGGCAAGTCTTTAAAGATGATGAGCAAATCTTAAAATTTATCAATAATATAAATGAGTTTTCAAATTTCAAAGCTAATGAGCAAGAGCAGGGTAAAGAGTATCAGGGAGAAGGCAACCAGTTCGACAATCCTGTGCCACGTGGCTTCATAGCCTTAGAAAACATCTTTGATAGACAGGATAGAAGGAAGAACAATATTGACCAGATGAAACCGGGAGATTATATTGAAATAAACATTGGGTCAGAAAACGAACCTAAAATGATAAAAATAGGAAAAGGAACCTCAGAAAAGGAAAGGAATGACTCAATCAATCTTGTGAAAGAATATAGGGATGTGTTTTCTTTTACTTATGATGAATTAAAAGCATATCGAGAGGATGTCTTCCAGCATACCATCCCTCTCAAGCCTGAATGTCAAAAGGCCAAACCTTTCCGTAAAAAACTTAGGCAAATAAATCCGAAGTTCACCCCTATCGTGAAGAAGGAGTTAGAGAAAAAGTTAGCAGCAAGAATCATAGCTCCTACCAAACATTCAACGTAGTGTTCCAACTTAGTTGTGGTTAGAAAGAAGAATGGGAGTTTGAGGATATGCATAGACTTCAGAAACCTAAACATTGCTTGTCAGAAAGACAACTCTCCTCTTCCCAACATGGAGATCCTCCTCCAACGGGTTACTGGATCTAGTATGATGTCCATGCTTGATGTATTTTCAGGATACAACCAGGTTGTTATCCAGGAAGAAGACAGACATAAAACCACATTCACAATCGCTTGGAGTACTTTTGAGTACTTGAGGATGCCTTTTGGCCTTCTTAATGTCGGGGCTACTTTCCAAAGGGCCATGGACTATGCCTTCAAGGAGTTAATTGGTAAAATCATAGAAATTTATCAAGATGACTTAACTGTTTTTTCAAAAGAAAGATCCAGCCATGTCAGTCACCTTAAGCAGGTTTTTGAGCGATGTAGGAAGTATGGTATTTCCTTGAATCCGACCAAGTCTGTCCTTGGCATCGATGAAGGGAAACTCCTTGGACATATCATCTCCAAGGATGGTGTCAAGATTGACCCTGAAAGAATAGAAGCCATACAAAAAATACCTCTTCCCGGAAATGTGAAGGACCTCCAGTCTTTCAACGGGCATATCAACTTTATCAGGAGGTTCATTCCAAATTTGGCCGAACTCATGAAACCCATGCAAGCACTACTTAAGAAAGATGCTAAGTTTGTATGGACTAATGAGGGGAAGGAGACATTTGCCACCATAAAGGATGCTATCACCAGGTCTCCGGTCTTAGTAAGCCCGGATTATTCTAAAGACTTTATGTTTTTTTCCTTTGCATCAGAGGATACAATTGCCGGTGTTTTGCTCAAGAAGAACTTCGAAGGGTTCAAGCAGCCTATTGCTTTCATGAGTAGAGCTTTACATAATTTAGAGTTGAAGTATACTATCATGGAAAAGCAAGCCTATGCCTTAGTTAAATCTCTAAAACATTATAGAACTTACATTGGCTATTCAAAGGTCATAGGGTATGTCCCCCATGCTGCAGTAAAAGACATTTTGTTCCAACAGGATTGCTTAGGAATAAGGGGCACATGGGTATCTAAAATTCAGGAGTATGACTTAGATATTAAACCAACTAAGTTAGTCAAAGGCCAAGGCTTGGCTAAGATGTTGACTTAGACTAATGAAAAAAAAATAGACATGATTTGTGAAAACACCAGAGCCGAGCCAACCATGACTCCTGCATTGCAAGATCTTGATAACCATTGGTATTTAGACATCATATATTTCCTTCTCCATGTCACCTTCCCGGAGCACCTCAAAGGATACAAACGCTGGGCACTAACACTGAAAACTGCTAGATATTGCCTCACTCAGGAAGGTTTGGGTTGGAGGAACCTTGATGGAATCATACTTAGATGTATGAATGAGCAGTATTCCAGGAAAATTTTGACCGAGTTTCACTCAAGATTTTGTGGAGGCCACTTCGCAGCAAATACAACTGCCCACAAAATCCTTCGAGTTGGTTACTATTGGCCAACCATCTTTGCAGATGTGCATAAACATGTTAAGTATTGCCAAGAGTGTCAACTCTTCACGGGGAAGCAGAAGTTGGCTGCCCTTCCTCTCACACCTGTAGTAGTCCTTGCCCCCTTTCAGCAATGGTGGCTTGTTTTCAAAGGAAAATTCAAGGACAATTCCAGCAATGGGTTTTGTTGGATTATCACTGCTACGGACTACTTCACCAAGTGGGTAGAGGCCATACCCACCAAGACAGCCACTGAAAATGTTGTTATGGACTTCATAGTGGGCAAGATAGTCACAAGATTTGGAATCCCTCTTAAGATAACCACTGATAATGCCAAAGCATTCAGCTCCATCAAGATGACATCTTTTTGTTTGAAGTATGGCATTACCCTATCCAATTCATCTGATTATTAGCCATAGGGAGATGGACTTGCCGAGTCCACTAACAAAAACTTAATGAACATCCTTAAGAAAATTGTGGGCAATAACAAGCGGGCATGGGATAGCAAGATCAAATATGCTCTTTGAGCTTGTATATGGTCTCACAGCCACCTTGCCAGTCAGCATGCAGATTCTTGTCTTCAGAATGATCAGTGAATATGGCATCGAAGGGGAAGAAATGGAACAGAGGATCAATCAGATTATTGAGTTGGACGAGAGCAGAAGGGCAGCCTTAAGTCAAGCTTTAAGGCATCAGGAGAGTGTGAAGGGTACCTTTGATAAGTCGGTAAAGCCGAGACCTTTCAAAGTTGGGGATACAGTCCTTTAATGGGACAAGAGGAGAGAGAAGTCGGGCCCCTTTATTATATGTGACCTTGCCGGAACAAACTCTTTCATACTCAACACTATGGAAGGAGAAAGGTTACCCCTGCATTAGAGGAAATTTCAACTCAAAATGTCATCATCACGTTTTTTCAGGTATTTCTTGTTTTTGGGGTAGCGGAGCCCGTCAAAAGTATACCGAGTGGGTACTCGTTGGATGCGGAATTTAATTCCGCATCCAATGAGCTTTCCCGATCAAAATTTGAGTAAAAACACGGGGAGATATGTCGAAAATACAAACAAAAAAAGTAGTTTTTTGTATGATATCTATCCCCAAATTTATATTAAAAAAGTGTTTAAGACCTATACGTTATTTCAAATTTAAAGCAATTTAATTGGCTAACACATGATGACATGGAATTTGAATCAAAGTTAAAAAGCCCATTTTGAGTTGAAATTTCCTCTAATGTCTATGAATGGATAGTGTTACCAACTATTTTGTACCATAGTTGAACTTCCTGTTGAGCCGCCTTTTGATGAACATGGTCAATGTTCATATTCAGTGCAACAGAAGTTCATAATGTTTTGCCTAGCCAATTTTGGCTAGTCATTTTTATTTTTATGCTGAAATGACCATGCCCCATGGGGTTTTTGTAATAAAGTGTGCTAGTAGGGGTTTTGAGTGGCTTGGTCCCCTAAGACGTAGATTTCAACTAAGGTATTCCAGGGAGTTTTTTCCCTTGTCGATTATCCTTTGCCTATAGCCGAGTATAATCGATGAGTTTTTCTCCTGCTTCCTCCAAAGCTGGAATGCCCGATTTTGAAATTTGGGCCTTGGGGGGTTATTAGAGTCCAACTAGTAAATATGAACCTACTAGACACTATTGGTATGTTCTATGGTCATTTCCTAAGCCCCGAGATGCTTTAAATATTTGCCAATTTTTTTTTACCAGTGGCGTTGAGTTTTTTAATTTTTAATTTTTTGACTATAGGGAATTAATTAAAATTTTCAATTAATTAAATCATTTTGACATTGGTTTAATTGAAAATTTTCAATTTGTAATAATTAAATGGTCTGGGGGGTGTTTTTGGCAAATAAACATTTATTTTGTAAGCCAAAACACTCATTTAACCCCTAGACACACTTATCCTAAATTTTGGACTATTATTTGGCCTTGAAATTAATATTTTCTCAAAAAACCCCAAAAATGAGAAATATTAATTAAAATAATAAATTGGAGAAAATCAAAATATCTCCAAAAAAGGTTGAGCTAATTAGCTCGGCAAAAAGCATCTGGGATGATTCCAATCAAGTCTGGGCTAATTTGAGTCAGTATTGGAGAGCTACAGTGAACTTCACCTTGGGATTTGTGCCCCTCTCCATGCATGGATGTTTTTCCTTTTTGGCACGTTTTTATTGGATTGGTGATAAAACCAAGGGGGGATGAGGCCACCTCACCCCCCTTCATTACTCCAGCACTCAGTTGCAGCTCAGTTCAACTCCGAATCAAGTGTCGAGTTTAGTCAGTCAGGAGTTTCACTCCAGTGTTACTCTTAGTCCAGATTTAGGGTTTTATGCCCTATCTTTCTTTTCTTTTTTGTATAAATAAGAGTCTCTTCTTCTCATTTGCATATGGAGAAATTGCAAGAGAACTCTGCTAAGATTGTAACCGAGATTTGATAATGGAATAAAGTGACTTTGGAGGTCTATGTGTGGGTTATTTGCATGTGGTTTTCACCTTGGGAGGTGATATTGTTTCTCAACCCTCTCTTTATTTTAATTAATGTTGATCAATGTTAGTTCATGAAGGCTATAAATCTAGCATGGTAGGGCAGTCATTTAAAGTTTTAATTTGATTATCTATGCAATTTTCATTATATATTTGAAGCAGGTAGGAAGTAGTCAGTTATACCAGTGCCTTTCATTATCTATTTTGATTATTACATCCTAGCATTTGATCACTTTATTTGTATTGAGTTGTGTTGGTTTCAGGAATCGCCAAGAGAGGAGGGGTTGAAGTTCAACCGATTTCTCATCAGGGGTTTTTTAACTTCATACTTTCACCATGCAGGTTCTTCAAAGCATTCAATCCGGAATCAAAAAACATACGGCTAAAAATGGGCTCTTCCTTACCTCTATTAATCAAACTTTAAAAAATCTTTTCTTTTGGTTGTAAGATCCCCACATCCTTCTTCTTCTTCTTTTTCTTTGCTCTCTTATCCATCTCTTCATTACTCTTTTTGGTTTGCTTCTTTTGCCTTCACTTTTTTGCAGTGTTCCACGGGGACACGCCTCCCAGGGTCGGGGGCTCGCCCCCTACGCTTCCCACTCCCCGAGGGCTCGAGGGCTCCATGGGAAACATTTCCCAGTGCTCCCCTTTCTGCGAAACTTGAGGAAACATAGGTCTAGGAGTTTCCCGGATTGGGGGGCTCCCACACAACCCCTCCTGAAAATGGGGGGCTCCGATAGACCCCGACTGCCCTCGATTTTTTAAATTTTTTTTACTTAAAAAAGAAATGGTTCATCTTAAATTTTAGGCTTTTACACTAAATGGTCATTTTAAAATGAAATAGAAACAAATAAAAAGAAACAAACATCAATATGATATGCTTGGCTATAACAATTACATTAAATTACACTAAACTCTTCGGGAACATAAGCATGCTAGTATGCAAATGGTGATGGTATGAAGAATTGATATGTTTATATGTTGGGGTTCATATTTTTATTATTTTTCTTTTTTTTTTTTAATTTTAGAGACCGACCCCCCTATGTTAGGGACCCCGACGCCTCCTCGTCCCCTTGTCCCCCAAAATACCCCAAAATTTTGGGATGTCTCTACACGTCCCCAATGTGCGTTTCCCCGCTCCCACGCCCCCGAAACTTGGTGGAACACTGCTTTCTTGTCTTTTTACTCCTCTTTTTACCTCTTTGTTTTACTGGTTTTTACCCTATTTTTCCTTGCTTGCTTGCTCTCTTTTTCTCCACTCTTCGCTGCTCTCTTTCTCCTTTTATTTGCAGCCATACTTGCCTTTGTTTGGCTGTCCTATTTGTCAAAATTTTGCAGCCAACTTTCCTCTTAATTGGCTGCCCTCTTTCACATGTTTTCATCCCTTTTGGGCACTTTTTTAGCTCCCTTTTTGCCCTTTTTCAGGCCTCTTTTTCTTTTTGATTTGCAGCCATCTTTCCTCCTACTTGGCTGCCCTGTTTTTGCTTTTTGTTGCAGCCATTTAACTCTTTTGTTGATTGCCCCGTTTTTCCATCTTTTCAGCTTTCCATTTTACTCTTTTCTTTGCATGTTTTTGCCCTAGTTTGGCTTCAAAAAACACTAATTTTTTGCATTAAAAAAGAGTTATTTTTGCACCTATATTAGTTTCTTTTTGTCTAACAATAATGGGTTCTTGAGTACTTGTTGGTTTGGTGCAGACATCAAAAATGAAAAGTTAACAAAAAATGACTTGAGGATTGAAGAAATTGCAAAACCAAGAAGGACTCGAGGATTGAAGAAATTGTAAAACCAAGAAAAGCTTGCATCCTTGTAAAAACCATTAAGGCTTCTTTCCTTAGTTTTTATTTCTTGCTTTCTTTTCAAGGGTTAAAATCCCTCTGATTGTAATTATCAATAAAAAGGACTAGTGGGGTTAAGCCTCCCACACTTTCTTCTACTTCCCCTATTTGAAGGAAGGGTGTCTTGTCTTTTCATTGCTTAGTTTAGATCTCTTTTAGACTTAGTTTTATTACATGCATGATATTTACTTCATCATGTTTTTTGCTCTTTGATTAATCATCTTAAAAAGAACCTAAAGACTCTTGAACCTGTCATAAGACAAGTCAAGAGCACTCTCTATCGGAGAGCACTTGCTTTGCATTCGCATCATAGATTAGATAAGACTCTTGAATCTCACCATAAGGTGGATCAAGAGCACTCTTTGTCGGAGAGCTTGGTTTGTTAATAAAATTTGAAACTCATCATCCCCTAAAATTGGAATTTACCATTTTACAGTGTGTATGCTCTACCTGTTCGGGATACCTAGAAGCACTGTAGCTATTTAATTCACATATTTAATTCCAATTTCACACTTAATAAAATTTATCACCTTGTATTGAGCGCAATATTCTAAGTGGGGAAATCTTTATTTTTGATGTTGGGTAGCTCTCCTTGTTTCGCAGTAGTTGGAAAGTTATCGAACGCCTGACTATAAACCAGATTGCCCAACATGTCTTCGAATGAGGCCACTTAGAGTATTTTCGGTAATTCCCCTCGCCTAATTAACAAGATCATTCATAAAACGTACACTAAAATTTGACCAAGTACATTTGCAAAACATTCTCACAAACATCAGAGACTTACATTTTCAGCATCCTGACAACAGTTTAGGCACTGGTTTGTTTATTATTGTATCATCTGGTTTGAACCATTTCTCCATTTGTTTAAGTTATTTCATACGTGGATGCTTTAATTATTCTTATCATGTTTTGCAAATAACAACGTGGATTGCGTAATTGGTATCTTTTGTGTATATCAAAACTCCTAAACAACACTAATTCTCACCATTCATCTAAGAGCACTTTAAAACAAAAAACCTTAGACAACCTTTTTAAGGACTACCCCTCTTGGCTTCGTTAGGAGTTAGCCTAAACGGAGGAGCTGAGATCAGGTGACAGCACCTGGGTCTTTGCTTGCCCCCAAGGCCACACCTTTCCTGCTTAGGGAAACAATAATGCAAAAGATTTCTGCTGACGGTGTGCATTCGGCGGACAACAGATAGCATCTGAAGTTGTTCTACGGCAACAACCTATAAGAAATGACCATGGGGTCATTTCAGGGCTTTTATAAACCCTCTCTTGTTGTATTTTTATGTATTTCTATTTTTGTATCATATATACTTGCAGACTAATTTGTATTATATTTCATGTATATTATGCTTTATGTCATATGTTAGAAAAAAACAAAAAATATTTTTACGTTGGTATATTCTTGGCATTTTATCATGAACATGTGGCCTTACACACTTTTGTTTCCATGCAGGAAGCAGATATTCTAGGGTTCTCGAATACTCTCTTTGATTGATGAATCAAGTGAGTGCCTGTCTTGCAGTTGGAGTCGGATGTTACCAACTATTTTGTACCATAGTTGAATCTCCTATTGAGCCGCCAGTTGATGAAAACGGTTAATGTTCATATCCAGTGTAGCGAAGGATCAGAATGTTTTGCCTAGCCAATTTTGGCAAGTAATTTTTATTTTTATGTTGAAATGACCATGCCCCATGGGGTTTTTTGTAATAAAGTGTGCTAAAAAAGTTTTTGAGCAGCTTTTGTCCCCCGAGACTTAATTTTCAACTAATGTATTCTAGGGAGTGTTTTTCCTTGTCGATTATGCTTTGCCTTTAGCCGAGTATAATCGATGAGTTTCTCTCCCACTTCCTACAAAGCTGGAATGCTCGATTTTGAAATTTGGGCCTTGGGGGGTTATTAGAGTCCAACTGTTGAATATGAACCTATTAGACATTAGTTGTATGTTCTATGGTCATTTCCTAAGTCCCGGGATGCATTAAAACATTGTCTGCAAAAAAATTTCCCGGACGCATAGCACTTTTTTATTTTTTTATTTTTTGACTATAGAGAACTAATTAAAATTTTCAATTAATTAAACCATTTTGACCATGGTTTAATTGAAAATTTTCATTTTGTAATAATTAAGTGGTCAGAGGGTGTTTTTGGTACATAAACACTTATTTTCTAAACCAAAAACACTCATTTAACCCCTATACACACTTATCCTAAGTTTTGGACTATTATTTGGCCTTGAATTAATATTTTCTAAAAAACCCCAAAAAATGAGAAATATTAATTAAAATAATAAATAGGAGAAAATCAAAATATCTCCAAAAAAGACCTAATTTGATTTAATAAAGGGCTAATTAGCTCGGCACAGAGTATCTGGGATGATTCCAATCAACATAAATCAAATCAAGATCAGTATCGGAGCTCCGACAGTTAACTCCTCGTCAATGATTGCGCTCTCCTTCAACTGACAATTTGATTTGGTTATGTGTTGTTCATCTATTTGCTGGGTGATAGGATTGAGGGGGATTGAGCCACCTCACCCCCCCCCCCTCTTTACTCCAACCTAGTATCCTCTTCAGTCAATGATCAGTTCAGCATTTAAACAGCTCCAGACTTGATCTCTTCAAAGGGTTGCACCTCCCTCTCTCTCCTTGACGTTTTTCCATGTGGGAGATGCCCATTGGATGGGTGAGGATTCCTATGAAGGGATTGGGGGCGCCTTGCCTAGGTGGAGGCCATCTCCCCACTCCCACCTTCCTGAACCTCAGTTGAACTGCAAATCTTCATGTCGAGTCCATTCAATTGCTCCAGTGTTCCTCTTTTGGTGCCAAGTCTTGACTTAGGGTTTTAGCTTCTCTTTTTTGTATAAATAAGGGTCTCTTGCTCCCATTTGCATATGGAAAATGTGCAAGAGAACTCTGCTAATTTTGTAACAGATATTTGATTATTGGAATAAAGTGACTTTGGAGGTCTATGCGTGGGCTCTTTGTGTATGATTTTCATCTTGTGAGGTGATCTCGTTCGTATCCTATTCTCTTTCTTTTGCAAAATATTTGATCAATGCTAGCTCAGGAGGGCTATAAATCTAACACGCTAGGATAGCCATTTAGAGTCTTAACTTGGTTATCTATGCAAAGTTTCTTGAATGTCTGAAGCGAACATGAAGTAGTTAGTTATACCATTGTTTTTTAGATATTTTCGTAATTTAGCATTTTGGTATTTGTTGTTGTGTTTTGTGGATTGATAATTGTGTTTTAGGCATCACCAGAGGTGGAGAAAGAGTTGAAGCCCAACCACCTCTTCACGAAGCAAGATCCTTTTAAATCTAATACTTTCACCATACATGGTCTTCAGAGCGCTTGATTCCAACTTCAAAAAACATGGCTAAAAGGGGTTCTTCCTCATCCATCTTAATCAACACTTAAAATCTTTTCCTCGGTTACAAGATCCACCCATCCTTCTTCTTCTTGCTCTTCTAGATCTATCTCTTCCTTCCTCTTTATACCTTGATTCTTTTAACTCACTTTTTTATTGTTCTTGCCTCTTTTTCTCCTTCATTGTTTTTCCTTGTTTTTAGCCTTTTCTTCTCCCACTTTTTGCCCATTTTCTTCACTTTTGTTTTACTTTCTTTCTCTTGATCTTTGCAACGACTTTTCTCCTAGTTGGCTGCTGTGTTTTTCCCTTATTTTTGCAGCCATATTTTTCTTTGTTTGGCTGTCCCATTTTCCTATTTTTTACAGCCAACTTTTCTCTTTGTTGGCTGCCCTCTTTCTCCTCCATTTTCAGCCTTTTTGGGCACTTATTGCAGCCACTTTTTGACACTTTATGAGCCTCTTTTCCTCCCTAGTTTGCAGCCACCTTTCATCCTTTTGTTGGTTGCCTATTACTTACTTTTTGCAGCCATCTAATTTCTTCATTGGCTGTCCCGTTTCTTCATTATTTTCAGCCTTCTTTCACTCTTTTTTGCATGTACTTTTTTCGTAGTTTTGATTCAAAAAAAGACTAAAAAATTGCAATTTCATACTTAGATTGATTTCAATATTTTTTTCTTCTAGATTAGTTTTGTTTGTTAAGAATAATTGGTGCATGAGTGTTTGATTTTCTTGTGTAGGTACCAAAGACAAAGTGAACCAAGAGAGCAAGTCCAAAGGCTTGAAGATTGAAGAGGAGTGCAAAACAAAAAGACAGATACAAGCATAAAATTGCATCCTTGTAAAACCCATTAAGGCTTATTCATCTTAGTAGTTTGCAATTGTTTTTTTTCAAGGGTTAAAATCTCTTTCATTGTAATCATTAATAAAAAGACTAGTGGGGTTAAGCCTCCCACATTTTTTTTTTCTACTTTCCCTATTTGGGGTAAGTGTGTCTTGTGTTTTTCCTTGCTTAGATTGGATTGCTTGCTAGACTAAGTTTATTTCCACTAATTGCTAGTTTTAATTTTCATCACTTGCATGCTTCTTGTTGCATGTGCATCTTTGGATTTTAATTATTCATAAAATGAACATAAAGACTCTTGAACTTGTCATAAAACAAGTCAAGAGCGCTCTCTGTTGGAGAGCATTTTGCATTCCATTATCATAGTAGTAATGTTATCGGAACCGGACCGGTCATCGAACCGGCGAAGCCCAAAATGTGAACCGAGCCGAAAACCGGACCGGAACCGGCAAAAAACCGGGTAAAAAACCGGCTGACTAAAAAATACATAAATTATTCATATTTTGTAAAAAACATATATATTCATGTGCTTATATATGAATCCAAACCATTAATACAGAAATATGCAAAATTTCTCATATATATAGCAAATATGGGTGCAAATATCCAAAATAGCACCTAGTGCAATACATCTCTGAGGTTCTGAACCAAAGTACAGTAACAAAGAGGCTCCAAAGTGCATCAGCAAAGTTTTATTTTCTGGTTTTTTAAAAAACATTAAGTTTCGTGAGTCCCTAGTGTAGACCGGCCGGTTCCATACCTGGTTTAGAAAAAAATCCGGTTTTTTGATTTTTTTTTGCTGACCGAGCCGGCCAACCCTGTAAACCGGTCAGACCGGCCGGTTTTGCCGGTTCCGATAACATTGCATAGTAGATGAAATAATACTTTTGAATCTTATCATAAGGTGGATCAAGAGCACTCTCTGTCGGAGAGTTGTGTTTGTTAATAAAGTCCTCAACTTACACATCCCCTAAAATTGGAACTTACCATTCTACAGTGTGTATCCTCTACCCGTTCGAGATACCCAGAAGCACTGTAACTTGTTAATTCGCACACTTAACTCCAAGTACAATCATAATAAAATTTATCGCCCCATAACCAACGAACCGGCGTTGAATGCGATAATATCTCTAAGTGGGCAAATCTTTACTATGGGGGCTGGGTAGCTCTCCTCATTTGTAGTGGTTGGAAAGTTATCGAACGCCTCGCTACAAACTGGACGGTCCAACATGTCTTCAAACGAGGTCACTTAGAATATTTTTTCGGTTAGATTTCCAGTACCTTGCGTACTGGTTGGAAATTCCCTTAGCCTTAATAAACAAGATCACCTTAAAAAATACCCAATAAAATCGACCAAGAGCATTTGCAAAACAATCTCACAAACATCAAAGACTTGTATTTCAGCATCCCCAACACTTTGACTCCATTTAAGGCGCTGTTCTTTTAATTCTTGCATTATCTTGCTTGGACCATGTGTCCGTTTATTTCTAAGTTATTCATGTGTGGATGCTTTAATTTCCGTCTTCCTATTCAATTTATATCTTGTTTTGCAAAACGCAACGTGGACTGCGTAAATTGATTATTGTGTTTATCAAAAACTCCTAAACAACACTAATTATCATCCTCCACCCAAAAACATTTTAAAGAGCCTTAGGCAACTCTTTTTTAGGGACTACCCACCTTGGCTTTGTTAGGAGTTAGCCTAAACGGAGGAGATGGGATCAGGTGACGAACTCCTGGCTCTTTGCTTGCCCCCAAGGCCACACCTTTCCCACTTAGGAAACAATAGTGCAAAATATTTCTACTGACGATGTGCATTCAGTGGACAACAGGATCCATCCTCCCAAGGTAGCAGCCCACTTTCTCAACAACAACATCCCCCATTTATCCGGCACATCAATCACAAGAATGTCCATGGTTATATGAATATCTGGGTATTTAGCCAATCTCACTGGTTGATTTAGGATAATTCCTACCACATCGACCTCTCTGGAATCCATAGCACAAACATTTTGATAAGGCCTAGCTATTCTTAAGTTCAAATGTTCCATGACTTTCTTAGTCATTATATTGGAAGAGGATCCTAAATCAAGCATACAATTATGTAGAAGAAGATCACCCAACCTTAATGATACATTAGAAGGGGGATGATCTTCTTTTCTTGAATCCATGGTATGCAAAACTACAATAGGATCTTCTATGACATTATTTTGAGTTAGAGGAGGTTCTTCTAATGGTTTTTTAAAAGTACCTTTTTGGGAGAGGGAGCATTTAAACCTTTCAACCATTTTTCTCTTTTCTCTGGAATTTTAACTATTTCACTTGCAAAGACTGACACTTTAGCTTTTGAAAACTAAGTTCCCAAATCAAGACCTACATTATCTGAATCAGGAGGAGTGGTTACCTTAGGAGGATATTGATTACTCTTTGAAGTTCCTGGATTGTCCCTTCTCTGATAGGTGAGACTTTTGAACTTAGGCATTTCTTTAATTTGTTCAGTTGTAGGCTTAGGACCAAAGTTCTTAGTAAGATTATCCAATTGTTGACTGTATTTTCTCGCTTGACTCCAAGTTTCTTTAGTAACGGGATGGAGTTGTCCTATAGCATTGACATACTCAGGCTCTCTTGAATATTCTTCATTATCACTGGTTTCTGGAAGACCATGCTCTAAAATTTGACGGGCCATGTAATAGGTTGACTCTTCATGAAGAGCCTCACAGGGTCTGCAGTGGGGAATGACTTCTTCAACCATGTTGGGAGAATCTAGTTGATTAGGGGGCCTTTTCTATTGAGGAGCTTTCTTTTGAACCCAATTACCTTTAGGAGGAAAATTCTTCTTACTGGTTTGAGCTCTTTCCATGTTTATTACCTGGTTTTGCATATTCTTTAGTTGATTTGCATAATCAGCTTGTAAGGCCTCCATTTTATCATTCATATATTTCATTTTCTTATCATAAGCCTCTTGCATTTGATTCATGAAATCCTTAGCCTTAGTCTCTTGTTGCTTAGGAGGGATAAGGGCTCTTGCGTATCCATGAATGTTTGACTTTCCTGTAGCTTGCATATTCTGATCAATCTTAATAGTCAGTTTTTGAGCTTTCTTAAGATCATCTAGTTCTTTATCCCTAAGTTAGTATCTCAGTTCTCTGCTTAAGGCCTCCATGTAATACACAAGGATGGATTTGTCAGGTGGCTTGGAATCAGAATGGATACTTTTCACAACCTCCCGAAACTTTTTGTTGAACTCCTCCATAGTTTCGTTTTCATTTCTTTTAATGGTATGGAGGGCGGCTAGTTGATGGTGAGGTTCTTTTTGATCTTCCCATCTTTTCCTAAATCCTTTCACAAGATCAGCATATGTGGCATAGGAGTTGTCATCTAGGCATATGTACCAATCATAAGCATCTCCTTCTAAACATAAGGAGAAAAGTTTCATATACACATCATTGTGTTGTTGAGCATCATCTCTGACCCAACTAAAGAAACATTTGGAGAGGGCTTGTAAGTGAGCTATAGCAGTGATAGAACTGTTTCCTTGGAAGGTTGGAAGTTTCTCGATAGCTTTGTCTGGTATAACGTGTGGCTAACCTGCTATCTGAGTAAAGTCAAGGTGTTTAAAATAATCGGTCATTTCTTCAGACAAGTTACTACTATTGTTTTGATTTTCAAAAAGAAAATAGATGTCCAAAATGGACTTAGATCCTAAATTCTCAAGGATTCTACGAGAAGATTGTCGATTTAGCCTCCTCCTATAAGCCCTTTCAGACTCGGGGATGAGATCAAATAAGCCTTCAGAACTTCTTCTAGCAGAATACCCTGGTGGGATTAAGGGTAGTGGTGTCGCCAGATGGATCGAGTTCAATTCATAGGTTGACTAGATCAATCAAATTTTATTTTAAAGGTAAAAAACTACTAAAAGAAAGAGGTAAGTCAACTTCGGGAATAAAAAGATTTATCCCTGACAACGATGCCAAAAAATGTTGTCGCCTTACACACACGTAGGGGTGGGAATGCAATGTAAATCTTCAAGTTTCTCTGTGCATCCTTGGGGGCAAGTCTCGAGTCAGGTACTGTCACCTGATCTTGACTCCTCCGTTTAGCCAAACTCCTAATGAAGCCAAGGGGGTGGTCCTTATAAAGAGTTGTTTAGGATGAAGGTTTTTAGGAGTTTTTGAAGTAAATTACCGAATCAACATTATTGCAAAGATAAGAAGTACTTCAACAGCATATAAAAGACAACATCGACTTATAAAAATTAAGCAACCTTAATGAACTGATATTAAGCAAATGTAAAGTACTGTTGCAAATGGAGATCAGTGCCAATGGAGTCAAATAAAATGGTGCGATGTTGTTGAAAACGTAAAGTGTTTTGCAAATCTCTCTTGGTTTGTTTTAAGTTAAAAGTGGATTTGGATGAGTTGATTAGAAAGGGAAAGGCAGTCTAGATATACCAGACGGTACGAGGAGTAGGTCCAAAAACTTAATCAAATGTGGCTCCACGCAAAGAAATGTGGGTTGGATCAGAGTCTCTGGGAGGTGTCCAACACTACACCAATTGAGGGTGCAGCCTGACGGTATCCCGAGGTCACTACTCAGTGGTTTCTGCTTCCTCTATGAAATTTCTCCACAAGAGATTGAATCTAGACGTTGGATTTTCTCCTTGGGATATTTATTGGGATGTGAACCTAATTAAACTAGTCACTCTCGTTGCTTTTGATGCATCCAACTGATTGGTTGAACTGTAGAGATCCAAAGCATACACAATAGAGCCTTGGTAACATTTTAAAAGTTTTATCGCAAAGTTTCCTTGTTTATTAGTCCCCAAGGATCTCTTTCCAGGTCAATGACCGTACTCGGGAATTCAATGGGGTAGGTTCCAACTTGAAAGAAAGCAAGATGCAAAAAAGATTTGAAAGAAGCAAGTTGTCTAATTACTACAACAACGAAAATATTTTTCCCTTGCAGGTAGTTTGGTATATCGTTGTTGCGTTAGTATTCAATTTAACCAAAATGAAAGGAAATAAGTAAGAAGCTAGTTGATCTACTTTTATTATCAACCAAATAAACCTAATCTAAGTACGTGCGGATAAAAAGAAAATAAATAAGATTGTGCAGATACGGGCTTCCCCCAAATGGGGGAAGGGGGTTGTGGGAGCCGTAATCCCACTTACTTTTTATTATGATTATTTACAATGCTTAAAGAATTACCACTTGGTCATAATACACTTGGATCCAAAGGTTTACAGTGTTGGAAATTGAAAAGGGGAAGAAAGGAGAAGCCTGGAGCCTTTGATGGCCTGATTTTAGTGAAATTTTTCCAGCATACCTCTCTATTCTTTCGTTAAACCTGCAAAACCAACAAACAAATATGATTAGAAGATGGTGGTATGCACAAAAAACAAATAAATTTTTTTGGACCTTGGTATTTAGAATTTTTTTGAAAATTTACTAAGTGCAAGTACTAGTTTTATAGCCTAGATCTAATGGAAATATGTAACTTTGAAAAAGTTTTTTAGATATAACTATTCTTATTATGCTAAAGTACGTAGATTGAAAGAAATAAACTTTTGAAAATAGATCTACTTGATTAGCATTTAAAACAAGGTAACCGAGAAAGATAGAGTTTAGATTTTCAGGAGATGGAGGAACAATTCAAGCTCGTACTTGATCCTTTGCTAATAACTTTGGAGTCTGTTGCCTCCTTTCATGCACCTCGAGGGGTTTGGGCGTGGCAGAAATATTCAAGCCACTGGGTGCGCCTTTTTGGGCAAGTCTCGAGTTGAGATACTGTCACTCAACACTCAAATCCTCCGTCGAGGCCAACTCCTAGCGAAGCCAAGGGGGGTGGTCCCTATTAGAAGAAAAGCTATGGTTTTTAGTGTACGAAAGAAAAGACTAAATCTAGGAGTTAGTGTGAAATGGATAAAATAACACAACGGACTATTGCAAGAAAGAGATCACATCAACAGCATATGACAATGTAAGCACCATTCACGACATTTTGCAATAATTGATTTAAGCATTGAAAGTAAAACAAACCAGTGCCGATGAGTATGGAGTGCTTGTAAAAGTGGAGTGTTGTTGTGTCGTGAAAGTATTGCAGTTGTCTCGTTGGTTAGTTTTAAAATTATTAATGAGTAATTAAGGGCGTGGGTTAATTGTGGGTTTGGCCCAACAAGTCAAGTCCCTTCGAACTGAGTGCTAAATTGGTAATACCAAGTGTCCAACGGGGCGAGGATGAACCTGCTTGGAGTAGCCCCCTGACTCTGTAGTAATTACCCTTTGCAACCTTCCGAGTTCTCGGGAAAATTACTTGTGTGGATTTTCCTATTAAATCTAGTAACTCGTATCCCTTTCTGATACAACCAACTGATCAGACAAGTTGCAGCGGTGTAGAGCATACGGGGAAGGAGTCTTGGTTTATTTTATTAGAGACGTAACAATTAGTTGTTTAGATGATGGACGAAGAGTCTCTTTCACCTTTTGGGTACTCAGGAAAGCAACGGTTGGATTGATATAAAAAATTAAGAACAAATAAATAAAAGAAATATTTTCTAATTAATCCTACCACGAATCTCTTTCACCCTTTCGGGGTACTCGGGAGAGCGTGGGGTAAGTAGTATTGTTACTTTGAATTTAAACAGTATGGAATACTTGTAAAGACGATTCAAAGTATACACTACTACAATAAACAACTAAACTAAAGAAAAAAAAATGAAAAAAACAAAAAACACCAAAAACATTGATTCCCCCTGGGGGGATGGGGAGTGGGCTTGAAAGAGCCTACTCAGAAAGATATTTTATTAATGGTATTTACAATGCTTGAGGTGGATGCCAATGGTCTGTAGACACTGAGAGGGGGGGGTGAATTAGTGTAAAGCAATTTTTTACAACTTTTCTTGACCTGTCACACTTAACTACTAATTCATCATTTCATTATTCTACCAATCTCATAATTATTTCATAAACTTCATCATTCACATATCATAGCATTTAACTCATCAAGAACCATAACACAGAAGAACACTACACCATATAAATTTGTAATCTTTTATATTAGTTTGGTTCGGCTACAACCGTTAGGCGAAATCAGCACCTACTGCTACATAGAGCACCTACTCTGTATCCAGGACCCTGCCTGGTTTTCTTAGACCTTGCTAAGAAGGGTTTGAGGTATCCTAACCTCAAAAAGCAAGTCAAGCTTGCATTTACATTAAAGCTTACTGTCACATCACATCATATCACTGTCACGTGCACTCACTGCCAAGTCATCATTCTGCTCCTATCACTGATCATCAATCTTAGTTCTTCATCAACACTGCTGCTAGACAACCTTTGGTCAATACCTCATCTGCTGATCAATTTGCTCTCATCATCTGCTCTGCTGCTCAAAGATCATACCAATTCACCAAAGATCTGCCCATCATCTAGTCTTACTCTTATGCAGATTCAAGAGATGTGCAGCTGGTAAAATAGCAGTAACCTCTTACCTCAATCCTCTTGAAGACCAACTTAACCTTACCTTGCATTACCTTGCTGCCTAAATATGAATATGTCTGATATAGAACTGTAGCTCTGCTACTCTGCTGTTCACACAGGCAATTTCCCATCAAAAGCCTCTGTCATTCTGTTGATATCACATCTGCACATATTGACTTCTCTGTGAATTTTCAATGTCCTCATCATGCATATTCAGCTCATCCTGCTTTTCATACACAATTTACATCATACAGCTTTCATATTCCATCAACATCATTGCACTCAACGTGAGGTCAATATTTGACTGTCCAAACATCACCGTGACAGTCACTATTTCAAGCATGTCACTGTGTACATAATTATCATTATCATCATAACACCATCATCACAATCAATTTCATTATCAACCTTTGTTGACTGTGTGAATATCATAGTATATGAAAAGTATCATCATATCTTGATGTATCAATTCATAGAGTAGCATATGTCACAACTACATGCTTCAGCTTGCACCTATACTAGCACACTAATTTCACTGTACATAATACTATGACTATTCATACATACCTCTTCACTTCAACAGTATAGGAGTGCATCCTTGTATACCTCTGAGCATATGAGTCATCACTGAACGTTTTACTGTGCAAACATCATATTACTGTATGCTAACAAGGTCACTGTGGAAGTGCCATTCCATTTGCAAAGACAAACTCATGACTGTGTAAACCTTCTGCTGCTGGTCAGTTTCAGAGCTTGGGAAACTTCAACTTAGTCCATCAGCTAAATGCATACATACAACACTCAGATCACTGTAAACTTCCTCCAAGAACTGTTTTCCTTCACAATTGGGACTGTCTAGACTTCATAATGCGATCACTGCAATGCTGTGTCTAACTTCTCATCATGAACAAACTCGAATCTTGATTTGACAGCACACTTTTCAATAATATTATACACATGTGTCTTCTTCTTTAGATTTGTACATGTCTTCAAAGGTCTGCACCTCAAGTCTTCGCTGAGAAAGACTCCATCCAAATCCCAGGTCTAAACTATGAGCTTCCAAGTTCAAACCCTGTCAAACCGGTCTGTGTATTCTCTATTCAAACCGTGGACTGTGAGACTGTCCAAAGAAGGCAGCAGTAAAACCAAACAAGCGTCTCCAAAAAAATTCGCTGCTGCTGCTATTAAAAAGAAACACGAAAACTCAGCCCAAATTCTATTGTCATATCCAATTACAGTCATCAACCTGTCTCTGTCAAAGTCACTTCATATCTACAATCAACTCAATCTACTCAAGGTCATCCTCATCAAAGCTATGTCAGTCATCAAGTGTTTGTTGTCCTGGTTATCATATAATTGCTCTGTCATGTCAAGTCATAGCTGATACATCAACTAATCTCTATCACTACCTAGTGTTAAGTGTAATGTTAGAATCAACATGTCAGATCCATACAATGCAAATTATTTGATCAACACATCAAGGTCATCAAAATAACAAAAACATCATCAAGGTCTGCAACTTAGGGCACCATCACCATAGGGTATCAACAAGTATACATGTACAAGACATCATTAAGACATTATCAACATCAGAGAGTTAGTCTTCACACATCAGTATACCCCTGTCCATATAATCAATATATATCACTATGTCTCACTATATATTCAGTATGGATGCCACTGCATACACCACTGTTCTGTATATTGCTGTCTAGGCTTCGGTGGTATGTCTGAAGAAGACACTACCCACAGTCAAACCTCAAATTATTTACTGATTAACCCTGGAAATGTAGCTCTGTGGAAAACTTCGGATGGCTGGCTGGTTGACTACAACAAGGCTCTAGATCATCTCTGTGTGCTTCAAACCGGGACTAATCCTCTTCCTCATTTTCATTAGATACATAGATCAAGACCCCAAAATATTTTATTCTGCTGTTGATGACTTGATGACTGGAACAGTCCTCAATCAACCTCGGCCTGTGGACTAGGGTCTGTCACAAGGATCAGTATTTCGGTCTGTTTGTGTGCTTAGGAGGACCCCAAACAACTGCTGATAACAACCCTTAACTTCTGCAGCAAAACTTGAAAAATCTCAGACCTTTTAGAGCTACTGTAGCAGCCCTAACCACCACCGTGAACCTTTGAAAAATCGGACTACTGCTCCTCTGCTTCTTGACTGCTGCCACAAAATTTCCCAAAAAAAATGTGTCTTGACTGCTGCCCCCGAAATTTCCACAGTCCACCAAAAAAAAATCAGAGCTAACCCCGAAATTTTTTTAGTGTGAAATGAGGTCGTTTGATAGGAGTATTTATACACATTTTGCACCACATTTTGCTGAGCCGACCTGCTCTTTTTTAATTTATTTTATTAATAAAAAACTTAATGTTTTGAGCCGACATACAATAATTTTATGAAGCCGACTTCATGAATTTTTATTGGGCCGACATCCTATAAGAAATATTTTAATTTAATGGAGCCGACCAGAGTATGATTTACAATAATTCAAAACAACTTTGAGTTTGACTGATTGAGAGAGATCATTAACACATTTCCCCAAACCAAGAGCCATTTGAAGATCATTGAGGGATCACACCAGCTGCTACAGGACGTGGTGGGAGTAAAGTCATCCATTCCATATCAGTCCCAGAATTGCTTGGAGTCTACTACAACATTTTAGACAGCCACCTTTGTTGGGATCAAGGCCACCAACTCCAAATCTCCTTAAAGGACAGACAGTAAGGAGCAGTCACTTACAACACTATACAAAAACTTCATGACCAAGCAGTGGGCTTCATGACCAACTTGTGGGTCTAGGCACTTCTTCAACATCTTCAGCATGATGGTGGCATCAATGACATCAAGTCCATGTTGGCATCAATGACAATTTCATCAACATGGTCCTTACAGATTGGATCCAAAGGCTTACAGGTTTTATGAGTAAGACAGGATCAAGAATGGTGCTCCGGGATGTCTTTGAACAACTTAGATCTTTGATTTTTTGGCAGCACTTCTCCTTGTCCTGGAAATAAAAGTGAAAAACCTGCCACCTGTAATACACCAAATATGTCAAATAAAGCGTTAAGAACATAAAAGTATTAAGTACTGAAAGATTGGAAATATGCACAAGTACTTAATAAAAACTAGATCTACTTTGAAAATATTACTTTATGTTTCTAGATCTAGATACATGTTTAAATAGATCAACCTTTAGATATTGCTTGAAAGATAAACTAAACTACGTAAGCATGTGAGTAACCGTAACCGAGAAAGATTTAATTTTTCTTTGAAAAATGAAGGAAAGAGAGATAGAAAGAGTGTTGGAAGCCTGGGAATGTTGGGCCATGGAGTCTGCTTTGGTGGAACACTGAGGGACTATGTCCTCAAAAAGATCTTGAAGATGAGGAAGATTCAAACTAGCTCAACCCCTTCTACAAATGAGATCACCTACAACTTAGAAGTCCTTGCACAAACAGATGGTTAAAAGCCAAAACATAGGTGTTGCTAGAAAAAGACAATTAGAAATCATGCAATTAAACTAAAAATACATGCAACTCCAAGAGATCTGAAACAAGCGAACAGTAAGAGCATAAATCAAACTAGAATAATCTCTTACCCCACCGGGAGGGAGCTCCCCTTCAAGGCCCACAATTAACCAACAAAAAACAAAGACCAATAATATAGATTATACCTCATAAGCACTTGACAATCAGCATCCACACATGAAAAGCATTACACCATAGATCTTGCCTCCAAAGCCTTCTTTATTCCAAATGGTAAACAATACAATACAAGCAATATCATTCCTTCGGTCCTTTGACCATGCCAAAATGAGGAAAAGAGCCCTGCTTAAAAAGGAAAAGAGAGACCCAAGGGGGCCTCACCAACACTGAAGAGAGAGTCCAGTTGAACTGAGCTTGAAGTGAAGAGGAAGTGGAGAGGTGATTGACACCTCTCTCACTGAACTCACTGTCAGCCTACCAACATACCCAATCAATGCCAAATCACTCACCAAACTCAAATCGGCGTTAATCTCCTCACGCACGAGCTAAAGGTTGGTGAAAGAGTGTGATGTCATTTATATGATATGCTAGCATTCGAAGGAATAGACCAAAGTTTTAACTTCAAGCAAAAGAACCAAGTTCGAAAGGGGGACTCCACCCATTAAACCTACCTCACACTAGCTTCACATGTCATGAAGAGTAGTTGACGTCACCCTCCACATGATTCGCTAGCATGGGGAAAGACCAAAGTTTAATAATCCAACACTTTCAAAAATACCAAGCATTACTTTGAAAGGGGTGGACCCTTCCTTCCACCTCACGCAAGCTCCAAAACTATTCACGTGAAGAGATAAGAGCATCATATAACATGGTCCACTTTTTATACCAAAGTTTGACTCAAACTTTAAGTTAAAGAGGAACGCATGCTTTAGGGGGACCCATGCCATGTCACCCCACACAAATATATTTTATTTCTTTTGACTTTTTTCAACTTTGTCCTTTATGCCAAAATGTCGTAATTTAGCATTAAAACGCCCTTTTGATGCATCTTTTGCTGAAAAATGCTCCACAGGGTGTTCTAGCTACTCGATTGATGTGGAAAGTGGTCCTTGGGGTAAAGTGGATGCTCTAGGTGTGAAAACGAGCGTCCCCACGCTAGAAACAGACTCTGTATCTGACTTTTATTACATTTTGAAAATTTCTAATTAAACCATTAAAAAATGGCCTAATTTTGCGGAAAATTTTTATTTTCTCGGAAATTGACGAAACTCTAGGGGGACCTAGGACATGTCCATACGACTCAAAATCAATGCCTAGCATGTTGAAAAACACTGACATGAAAGCTCTAATAACCTCCTAACGACGAAACAGCAAGACGACTACCCCAGCTTTGGAGGTGTGAGTGAAAAACTCAGAAATTATTAGTCGTTTGTTCAACAACCAATAATAACCGAGGGAAAAAACACTCTGGGCTAGTCGGCTTGATGCTTAAGTTTGGGAAGTCGAGCCTTTTATAAAAAATTAAATGCTAGGACATGTTTTACAATTTCCTCAAGGGTGTATTGAACATGTGTTAAAAAAAATTTCGAACAAACTCCGAGAAAAAGGCTGGCGAACTTCTGAACTCTGATCATGAACAAGTGTACTTCTTCTACTTCACGGGCTCATTTGAAAAAACCACCAAGTACTACTTAGGTGATAATAGAGTCCCTGCAACAAAGATTAGCTTCTAAAAAGGATGTCGAAGAAGGAGAAGCGACAACTTAGTTCAATGCCTCCTTTGGATCTCGTGACCTGCAAAACTATAAAACCACTCTTACAAAACTTGGATTAGATCTAGTACGTTTGAAGAAGAAAAACTCAGAGAACCTCAATACAACTGAATATAGTTGGTTACTCCTATATCTGTCAAAACCAAATCATCAAGGAACTTAACAACTATAAATGCTTACTCTACGTATCTTGAATGATATTCTAAGCTAGATATATCAACACAAATTAAGCAAGAGCAATTTTAAACAATGAAATATCACCTCATTAAAAAATGGCCTGATTTTGTGGGATTTTTTTTCTTTTTCGAAATTAAAAAAAAAACTTAGGGGGACCTAGTGCATGTTCATAATGACTCAAAACAATGTCTAGCATGCTTATATACATCGACACGTGAACTTTATTAACCTCCCTAGGTTTAACCACCAAGACAACCATTCCAACTTTGGAGGAGCAGTGAAAAACTCGAAAATTATACCTTGCTTATTAAGCATTGCATAATTGACAAAGGAAAAAACACCTTGGAATGATTGGTTTGACGTCTAAGTCCTAGGAAGCCAAGTCCTTTACAAAACTTTTTCCATGCTAGTGCATTTATTACAATATCCCCGCAGGGTATGGACATGTAATTTATTAAAAACGGGACCACAACTGGTCCTGATGTAACCATGGAAATTTTGAGCTCTGATGATGAACAAATGGCTTGCTCATGACTCTGGCGGCTCATTAGAAATCCTCTAAGTGCAACTTAGTGGATAACAAGACGATCGACCTAGTGAAAGCTATAGGAATGAAGGCAAACTCATCTAAATAAGCATGCATTTTGGGGTTTCCAGAGTCATTTTTCCAACACTAAAAGGAACAAAGGCATAGGAATACTTTTAGCAGACCTGAGGGTCATAATGTCATTTCCAGTGATAGACCATGGTTATCCCAGTGTTAGCAGCACGCATTGTTCCATCATAAATTAGCAGACCTGAGGCATTTTGTTGTAGCTGTGGTAGTTCTAGGTTTACTTTGAAGAAAAGATGAGAGCTCATCGATTACAGTGAAGGAAAAATATAAAGGAGACATGGTTCGATTCAAGCTGCCTCGAAGAGTTATGTGAGGAAGAAGTATTAGTTTTTCTCATAGGTCTCCACTCGCTTTGATAAGTTAGGATAATCAACTTGGCCACAATATTCACTAATCCAAGATGAACTACACTTAAACAAATTTAGAACTTGCAGCACATGAAATCCTTACACAACAATTAGGCAATCACATATGGCTTAGAAATTTACCCTGGAAACCCCAATGGGGAAAACCAACAAACTGTGGGGCTTTCTACTTTCTCGAGCCTAGAGAAAAAAATTAAATATAGAAGAGGTACAGAATGAGTTAGATAAACAAGAAGATGAACCTGGAGGGCCAAAGCCCTAGATCTGCAGCAGTTGTAGCTGCTGCCCTTGGAAAGTGCACCCCCAATTGTACACCCTCAGCTGAATATCTCAACTCAAACTCTATCAGTCACTGAACAATGTACTCTCCATCTAAATCTCTGAAGAATGCTCCCTTAGTTCTCTGCTCTGATCTGATCTGCTCCAGAAGATAAGAAACGTCCTCAGACTCAGAAAACATCCCTCAACAGTTATAGCTGCGTCCTCTCTGCTCAGAAAAACGTCCCAGTTATTCTGGACTCAGTCAGTCTTTGACTGATCATTGAAAGGCCTTTCCTCAGTCACTAAAGAAGACTCTCAGCTCTCTGGGCCCTCTCATCCTCCCACACGTGTGCAACAACTCCCTCGCGTCCCACACGTGTGACGTGTTGCTGCTCACGTCCTCCTCCAGCTGTTGCTGATGCTTCTGCTCTTTAGTCTCTGAAGATGCAAAGTGAAGTCTCTCTCTCTCTCACTGCTCTGATGAAGGATCTCCTCACTCTCTGAGAATCTGACCTCTCACTGCTCTCAGGAATGCGCCCCCAGCTTTCTTAGATGGTTGGCACTCCTTTGGTCAACTGCTGCTCACAGTTTCTTTGATCGCCTGATACACACAAAAGAAAATCTTATCTTGCACCCTTACTTCCTTTTTATAAGTCTACTTGAAATTAGGTCATCAAACCCTAATTAGGGTTCCAAAACCGTAATTCACTTTTGGTGCCAAAAATCAAATTGCATGCATGCACTTTTGCATGTAACTAGCAAAAGTGACTTGATACACTGCATGTCTCCACTGCTGGATCCATGACACATGACAGACTGCATCTCACACTCTACCCTCCTACCTGAGCTGATAAGTGCCTCCATGCTAGGCAGTCTGCATGGAGGACATCTTGAGTTACACCATAACTCAACACTCCCTCTTAACGAGGGATTTTCAATCATAACTGATGCCCGGATCCAACAAGTCCTCTGCTGCAGTAATGTAAGTCTTGACTACTTCTGTTGCTCTTTGACTTGAAGTACTCTGATCCTCCTCCATCCTAGTGGCCTCGGAAGGAGCCTCTCTCTTTCTCTCTCAGACCACATCACTGATCCTAGACTCAGTCTTCCTCTAAGTATCTGTTGTATCCAACCTCTGAAGCTATCATCAAGCAGATCAACTGACCGGTACCTAACCTCCTTGCTTGGAGATGATTAAGCTTGCTCCTGAGCTAAATCCATCTCAGTTATCTCATACCAACTCAATCTCTCTCTGGTACTGGAATGAGCATCTCGCTCATATCTTTTCCCAGTGGATTGACTCTCCAAAGGCTCATCCAAACTGGGAGCTTCTTGCTCCAACTCCATCTCAAAGTCTGACGAGGATGCTGACAACCGCCCAGTTGTTCCTGAAGTAGGTCTTCCCCGTACCACATATTGTCCACCAATCCTATGGCCCATCAGCACTAGGTCAGCTCCCATAGGATAAGTGAATATCAGTTGTCTTTGAAACATTATAGAGAAACCTGCATCATCCAAAGCTGATATTGAGAGTATGATCACTCTCAGTCCTGGAATGTAAGGAACTCCAACTACCTCCAAGAGTTCCCCACAGTTTAGAAGGAACCTAATTCTTCCTACTCCTCGGATCACATACTCTGTGTCATCATAATCTCTGAAGGTCTGCTCAGGAGTATCCTGAAGGAATATGAATGCTTCTCGCATTCTAGTCATATGACTACAGTGCTTGCAATCCACAAGCCATCTCTCATCAACCTGTCGCTCAGGCTGACTGCCATCATGTCCATGAATAAAAGAAGCAAGAGAGAACTCCCTCTCAAACCTGTCGGTGAACCCATCCACCTGTTCTGCCTTGCTAGCTGCTCATCCCTCTTCTCCTTATTCTTCTTCTTATGAGGGCATTGGCCTGCATAATGCTCGCACTCGTTGCATCCAAAACATCTGACCTTACTCATGTCTTTCTTCTTCTTACCTCTCTTGAACTTCTACTTGCCCTTCGCGGCAAGTGCCACATCTTCCTCTTTTGGTGCTGTAGAAGAAGACCCCTGAATGTAGCCTCTTCGGGTTTCCTCCTGTGTGAAATCATCCCAGAGACTATCCCACTTGGGGAGGTTTTCTCTGGCTACAACGGATTCAACAAATACTGCCCATGATTTAGTCACACCATTCAGGGCTTGTCGAACTAACTCTCCATCCCCCACCTTCTCCCCCACAGCTGCCAACTCGTCTCTAACCCGAGTTATACGAGTCAGATAGGTGACCATTTTCTCATCCTTGACCATCTTGATGCTCTTCAATTTCTCACGAAGTACCATCTTTCTATTCTCATTAGAGCTTTGGTATAGTTTCGTCAAAGCATCCCACATCTCATATGCATTACTTTTTCCTGAAATGTGTGGGATGACGTGGTCTTTGATTGCATTAAGAAGAATCTGTTGAGCCTTAACCTTCTTCTTTTCATAAGCTGCCTTTGTCATAGCATCTCAAGGAATAGTTATGGGATTTGTATATGTGCTCTCCACAATGTCCCACAACTCTGTTGGAGTTTGTGCAACTTCAGAAGCTATTCTTATTATTCATGTATTGTACCTCCTACAGGAGATGAACTTATTGTAATCAATCATACAAACCCTAGAAGAACAATGTAGACCTTGGGGAGAAAAAAAAAAGCAATAGAAAAGATAAAATAAATTATAAAATATATATTATATTGCCCCTCAAGTGAAGTCGGCCCCAGTTAAATTATTAGTGGAAAATCTATATAAATAGGAGGCGCCCCTCCTCATTATTCCACACAGCAGCAACACAACAGCACAATGAAGTTTGCAATTTTCTGGGAGAGAGAGAAGTTCGCATATACTACAGAAGAAGACTGTTTTTCAGGGTTTCTATCTTTGGAAAGCTTATCCATATTTTCTCTTTCTTCTTCATTGTACTCTGATCTCAGAATTATCATCTCTAGACGAACGTTGCTGGGTTTTCTCCCATTTGGGTTTCCCAGGATAAAAATACTAATGATCCTATTGATAAATACAATTAAGATATACTGTTATAATCTTATGAAAATCTAACATGGTATCAGAGCAATGCTAGAAGAATCCATTGTCGAAACTCTGTCGGAAACTTGTTGAAACTAGGATTTCATCTTTGAAGGTCTTCACTCAACCTTTTGGTAGAAAAAGAGCCTTGGGAATTTCGCTCTAAGGAGGTTGCATCTTTTGGTGAACACAAAATTCAAGTCTGAGAATTTTCAATTTTGACCTAATTCTACAGTTGCAACAGAAATTAGGGTTTCAATTTTTTACCTACTCCCTCCACAGTTTTGGCTCGACTCTACCACTTCTCAGCTCGCCTCTCTAGGGCGCATTTATCTGTGGAGTTAGTTTTCCAAAAATCCAACCTTCAATTTTGACCTAGTCTCTGCTAGGGTTTCAGATCCAGATCTACAGCCAAGATGATCAGCATGACGGTTGAAGATCATGTGGAAGGAGCTTCCAACTTCATTCCCTGGAAGTCTAGGGTTCTTCTACTACTAGAAGAAATGACCTATTACAGTGTGTAAATGAAAAGGTCCCAGAACCAGGAGCCGGAGAAGACAAACCTCGTTGGAGGAAGACTGATACCAAAGCAAGAAGGAATTTGGTGGACTCATTTAGAGACCACTTGGTTCCTTAGATCTCGGAAAAGACGACAGGGAGGAAGATGTTCAAAACCTTAAAGAAGCTATTTGAACCTATGTTACTAGAAACAAAACGTAGGCAGTCGTTTCCCTCTTAAAACGGCTAAGAAACGGGAACCTGACGGAAAATGACATTTTTTTACCGGCGTTCCTGTTTCTCAAGCCATAAATCCGTTTCTTATGAAACGATTTTCTTTACAATCACCCACGCATTTTTCCCATTGCAAATTGGCAGTCAGGACCGGCAAGTTGCAACGCTCTTGCCAAGGGGGCGAGTAAGCGATTCCAAGAACACATTGACTGGCCTGACGTCAATACTCATGGCTTCTCCCAGCATTTTTTGTTTTTCGTTGCTCACGTGGTGCTCACGTGATTAGACAGTTCAACGATAAACTCATCCTCTCCCGATAAGGGTATAAGGAAACTCCTGGTAGTGCTGACGAACCAAGATAATGGGGAAATTGGTGTCTAATTGACTCTTATGGAAGGAGGAGTCGCGGAGCGTATTTTTCTGCAAGGTTTCCTGCTGCAAAAATTAAGGATATTGAATGGCCTTCAGTGATTTATTTTATCTAAAACAAACAGGGGCATCATGCTTATGACAACTCGTTCTGAGATAAATTTCTTTAGCATTACGATTACAGAGAGAATCGAGGGTCTAAGGAGTTTTTCATATTCGATTTTGAATCACAGCGAGTTCAAGGGTTGAGTGGCATCCGATTTAGGCGTATATAATAAAAGGAAGAAAATGAATTTGTAATAGGGAGCATGAAGTTGCATAAGATGTATTTGTTGTTTATTTATGACTCGGTGTAATATGCTACAACTTATATTTTTTCCCATTTTATTTATATGCAGAATTGTATGAACAATTGAGTAAGGGTATAGATTGAATAGAAAAATGAAAATCACAGTTTAATTAGTTACCATTTCTATTTTGTCCCATTTCATTTATATGCAGGACTGTACATATAAGTGAGTAACGAAATTCAGTCATGAAGTAGTAGATTGAACAGAAAGATGAAAATGACTGCTTAATCAGTGGACTCAGTTAGTTGCTATAGATTTTCATGACTGTTATAAATAAATTAAGTAGTGTTTGAGTATATTTGTAAGTATTTTGTTTGTTGATTGTAAGGCAGTGGTTCCAAGTATAGATTGAACTCTTCTCAATTATATTCTTTTATTTGTTTTTTCATGTTTCCTTGGTTATGTAAAGAGCTTATCCTATAATTGGCAAAGCAATTAAGTGAGTTAGCGTGAAGGGTGTAATGCAATTTATTATGAGTAATAATTTGTTAGGAGTTTAATGCTCGAAATTCAAATTGTTATACCTATAATTGTCAAGACTCGTCCTCTTGTTCAATATTATTGTTTTTTTCTCTCCTCGTTTCTTATACGTGAAACCTCCAAACTTCGTTTCTCGTTTCGTTCCTGTTTCTCGTTTCGTTTCCTGTTTCTTGTTTCTGGTAACATAGATTTGAACACAGTTATATCAATGTGACCCTCACATTGAGGGATAAATTGTCGAATATGAAGATGATGAAGTCCGAGAATATTGCCCCATATTTCATGAGGATCACCGAACTCCGATACAAGCTAAATTCTAGTGGAGACAATCTTGAAGAAAAGGATCTCGTTATGACCACCTTAAATGGTCTCCCACCACCTTGGGAGTCTTTCATCCAAACTATACTTGGTCGGACCAAGTTGCCCAAATTTGATAAGCTATGGGCAGAATGCACTCAGGAAGAAACAAGAATCACAGCACACCAAAGACTTCATGGCGCTCAACCTGAGGAGAATCAAACATTCATATCTCATGCCAAGAAAGGAAAGGGAAGGGGAAGGAAGTCCTTCAATCACAAGCACTAAGATAAGAGATTAAGTCCTCCCCCATATCAGAAGAAATAAGAGAAGGGTTTATCTCAGATACAGTGCTACAGGTGCAAGAAATATGGTCATTATGCCAGTAGCTGTCGAAGCTCAATCAAAAGGAAGCATGAAGCTTCAATTGCTGATGTAGAAGAAGACCCTCCTCACAAGGAGCCAAGGAAGGATGATCATTCGAAGTTCTTCTAAATGATATGAAGATCCAGACTGTGTTGTTCGTCAATCAAGCATATGAAGATCAGTGGACTCTGACAGTGGGAGCCCACCCACAAAACTACAAAAGATAAGTATTTGATTTTACATGCTCTAGAAGATTAGATCTGGTGTTTTTTAATATGTCTGATCTACATTTCTAAATTCAGGTAGTTAAATAGCCTGTCATGCTACACAACCCATCTAGAATGACGACTCCTTTATAACATACTGGAGTAGTACAAACTCTTAATGGTATGCTATGATGGAGACCATAAGCATCCGGATAATGGCCTTATGCATGTTGTGTCGAAGCATTGACTAAAACATTGCCTACATTATTTCGTTAATACATTGATTATGAAATATTGCTAACCATCCGACGGGATTTGACTTGTAGGGAATGCCATGATCTACAAGAACAAGTGCTCCCATTGATATACGGACGAAATGGAAGCAGAAAGCCTCTAGAAGCATGTATTATGACTCTCAGACCTAGAATAATCTCATGCAGAGATTTGGTGAGCAGAAGCAGAAAGATTCTACGAATGTCGGTCTATCTACTGCTTCAACAAGATTTGCTCAACCGACTTCTGAGAGACAGAGGGAGTTATCCCTCAAAGACAAGGATTCTAGTCTATTACATATGATAGAAACCTGACGACACTGATGTCATGACTCGAACAAGACAATTGAAGGATCCTTGATGAACCTGGTCGTCACCAAGATGAATAATTACTTTCCAGTCTACATTCACGTGCCCAAGTTAGAACCTTCAAGAAAGAAGGAAACATTCATGGGATATCGCAAGTCTTCAAAGGATTACAGAATATACATCCCAGGATCGATTCAAATCGAAGTCAGGCAGGATGCAACCTTTGAAGAAGAAATGGCTATTTGAAAAGGAAGAGGATCAGATATGGAGATCGATGACGATGAAGAGATGAGATCATCTCCCCTTCCAAACATTAAGAGGGAGTTTAAAGAAATGAATAAACCGATCAGTCCCATTGATCCAGTTGAGCCAGATGATGCTCCCACAGATATGGCAGTAAGCCGGAAAAGACCCAGATGGGCACGACAGATTTTGCAGAATGCAGAGCATGAAGCTCTACATGGAACAAATGGGAGCATTGAAAAATACAAGTGCAGATTTATTGCCAGAGGGTTCTCTCAAAAAGAGGGAGTTGATTATGATGAGACATTTGCTCCTATGGCTCAATATAACTCCATTAGATCGATCATTGCTATTACTTTAGCAATGGGATGGAAGTTGTATCAGATGGATGTCAAGACAACCTTTCTCAATAATATTGTTGATGCATTACTTCTTGGGATTAGAAGTTTGATACAGGCAGAAGAAGATTTTCCTAGATTAAGGAAAATACACCATAGATATACTGAAAAGATTCGGAATGTTGGACTACAAGTCCATAGCTACTCTGATGGATGCAAATTTGAAGAAGTTAAGAGATTTCGCTTCAGATTCAAATTTAATCCATCCCACCATGTATCGCCAGTTGATTGGGTCCTTGATGTATCTGACAAACACCAGACCATATATTTGTTTTACTGTGAATGCCCTCAGTCAGTTCACGTGTGAACTGAGGAAGATTCACTAGACTGTTGCAAAACATGTGCTCTTATACTTACATGGCACTGTGGGATATGATCTATGATAGATTTCAGATTGTGACTTGAGATTGCAAGGGTTTACAGACTTAGATTGGTCTAGATGCACTACAGATAGGAAGAGCACTTCAGGATGTTGTTTCAGTTTGAGTTCTGCAGTAATTTCCTTGTACAATAGGAAGCAGAATTCAGTAGCTCTCAGTACTGTAGAGACTAAGTATATGGATGCTAGTTCAACAGCTCGAGAAGCAGTTTGGCTTCGTAAACTTCTTGTAGGATTGTTTGGCTAGTTTCTAGAGCCAACCGTGATTCACCGTGATAACTAGAGTTGTGTGCAGATGTCAGTGAATCTTGTATTTCATGACAAGTCAAAGAACATATAGATTCAATATCACTTCATACATGATATGGTGTAGAAAGGTGCGGTCGAGCTCCAGTATATTCCGACAGACGATCAGACTACAGATGTTCACTTCAAGCCTCTTCCCAGGATGAAGATTGAATACTTTCGCGGAAGACTTGTAGTAGAAGAGAATGTATCCCTCCTTGAGAGGGAGAGATGACTGAGAGACAATTACCATACTTTTTCCCATGTACCTCTGCTCGTCCAGGTCTCAGCCAGGTATGGGAGAAATCCCATCGGCAAATGAGACATATAGGTAGTAGATGGTCGAGTTCACACAGGTGCTTCTGCTCGTCTAGATGCTTAGCCAGGTATGGAAGAAATGCCATCGACAGATGAGTCGGACAGGTAGCAGATGGCTGTGTGATTGCATAGACACCTCTACTTGTTCAGGTTCTCATCCATGTATGGGAATAACCCATCGACAAACATGCAGTAGATGGTCATGCACATTTACTCGTTCAGGTTCTCAAACAAGTATGGGAGTACCCCATCGGCAGATGAGACGAACAGGTAGTAGATGGTCGTACTTGCTCATCCAGGATCTCTAGCCAGGCATGGTAGTATTCTATCGGTAGTAGAGACGGATAGGTAGCAAGATATTTTCTCTCAGACATCCGGATAGAACAAATTCATAAAGACAACCTTCAGTACGTTTAGAGATGATAGAGACAGTATAGATGTACAAATGAAACCTAGATGATCGTGATGCCGATGAAGACCGAAGAATACTTTCCTTGTTGAGAGGGAGTGTTGGAGTTTTTGCAACTTCAAAAGTTATTCTTATTGTTCTTATATTGTGCCTCCTACGGGAGATGAACTTATTGTAATCAATCATACAAACCCTAGAAGAACTATGTAGACCTTGGGGAGAAAAAACAAGCAATAGAAAAGATAAAATAAATTATAAAATATAAATTATATTGCTCCCCCAAGAGAAGTTGGCCCCACTTAAATTATTAGTGGAAAATTTGTATAAATAGGAGGCACCCCTCCTCATTATTCCACACAGCAGCAACATAGCAACACAGTGAAGTTCCTAGCTTTCTGGGAGAGAGAAGTTCGCATATACTGCAGAAGAAGACAGTTTTTCAGGGTTTCTATCTTTGGAAAGCTTTTCCATATTTTCTCTTTCTTCTTCATTGTACTATGATCTCAGAATTATCATCTCTAGATGAAGGTTGCTGGGTTTTCTCCCATTTGGGTTTCCCAGGATAAAAATACTTGTGTTATTGTTTTGTGCTTTGTTTATCTTCTAATGATCCTATTGATAAATACAATAAGATATACGGCTATAATCTTATGAAAATCTAACAAACTCACTTTCTTTCAGAAATAACACAACCTTGGCCTTCCATGCACTTAAGTTTGAGGCCCCATCCAACTGATACTCCACACGCAAATTGCTAGCCATCACCGTGGTCAATTTGGGTTAGAAAACTAACGGTCATAATGGGCACAACTTAGATCTGGCCCTTACACGCCAAGATCTATCTCAGATCTATCTTCTAGCAATCAGATCTGATAGATCTTCCCTCCACCTACTCAAATCTGACACTTGCACAGTAGATCTGGGTAGATTCGGTCTCTATCATGTTGATGCCCACTAGATTTGTCTCAGATCTAAACCCTAGCAGTCAAATCTGATAGATCTGACCTCCACCAACTCAGATATGACACCTGCATAGTAGATCTGGTCTCTATCCTGCTAATACTAGCTAGATTTGTCTCAGATCTAGACTCCAACTCTTAAGATCTGATGGATTTGACCTCTACAGTCATAGATATGAACCTTACTCTTCAGATCTGGTAGATCTGGTCACTCTCTCCGCAGATCTGACTCCTCCAATGAATCCTCACACAGATCTGGTATGTTGCTCGCAGATCTGAGTGTGATTTCCCTCCTCTGACCTCTAACGAGGCTCTAATACCATGTTAGCTTTTTTTAGAGGTCTCCACTCGCTCTGAGAAGTCAGGATAATCAACTTGGCCACAATATTCACTAATCCAAGATGAACTACACTTCAAACAAATTTAGAACTTGCAGCACATGAAATCCTTACACAACAATCAAGCAATCACATATGACTCAAAAATTTACCCTAGAAACCCCACTGTGGAAAACAACAAACTATGGGGATTTCTACTTTCTCGAGCCCAGAGCAAACAAATAAATATAGAAGAGGTACATAATGAGTTAGATAAACAAGCAGATGAACCTAGAGGGCCAAAGCCCTAGATCTGCAGTGGTTGCGGCTGCTGCCCTTGGAAAGTGCGTCCCTAGCTGTACACCCTCGGTTAAATATCTCAACTCAAACTCTATTAGTCACTGAACACTGTACTCATTGTCTAAATCTTTGAATAATGTGCTATCACCAACCTTGTAGTTACTTCTGTGAGGTGGATCCAGGATGGATGGTAGAGGGGCAAGCAACTAAGGAGGTGGAACCAAGACTGTCTAGACTCCCAAATGGATGGTTGTGACGCCAATCAAGGCAATCTTCGCTTTATGTTATCTAAGTCCGAGACAACAAAGGGGGAGACCCAGATCTACTCTCGACAAAAGAGATTAGACCTAGACACCAGATCAGAACAAGTAGGCTTGACGTACGTAAGGTGTAAGGAAATTGAAGACCCTATATCTATGGGAGATGTTACCAGGTGTGCCAAGGCTTTGGATTAGGGTTTTGGAAGTGTCAAGTTCGATCCAAAGTGGAACCAAGGTAACTTATGGGGTGGATACAAGATCTGGGGTTGAGGTACTAGCAATTGATGAAGATAACTGTTGCCTTGGGAAATGTAACCAATGCAGGGTGAGTAAGGACAGAGTTGGGACTATCTAGTACCAAAGGGATAGACTCAATGAAAGATGTCACAATGCCAAAGTACTTGAGTCATCAAAGAAAAGTCAACTTTCAGGGAAAAGAGGTCAAAAGAGGGCTAGCGCTAGGCTTGGAGATCAGTGCCTATTGGGCCTTGGGCAATGGAATCAGTATCTGCACAGCATTAGAGTGAACCCACTTGAGATATGCCCTGATCTATGGACCCAGAAAATTGTTTGGCCCGAAAAATTCAGTTTGCAAGGGAAACCAGCAGGAGGAGGGCTAGCACTAGGGTTTGGAGGCATAGATCCTCAGATCTAGGACAATCTGGGAGGCATCATCTCAGCATTGGAGGAGAAATGGGATGTGGATGTCTTGATCTACAAACCCAAGTTGGAAAAATGCAGAAAAAATCAGATCCGGAAAAGTCAAAAAATGACTAGGAGTGCTAGGGTGCTGAAAGTCAGTTTCTCAAATCTAGGGCCACCTGTAAGAAACTATCTCAGCATTGGAGGTGTTTGGAATGAGGAGGACCCGATCTACGAACCCAAGTGGTTATTTTTCGGAAAAAGTCAGATCTGTAAAAGTCAAAATTTCAGTGGGGGCGCCGGGGTTTAAATAGTCAGTTTTTTAGATATAGGGAAAACCAACCACTTTTTGGACAACATTGAGGATGAATTGGTGAGAGGGATGCCCGATCTACAAAACCCAGCAGTGGGTTGTCCAAAGATCGAACGGTTCCCCAATTAAGTATTTTTGGATTTTTTAATATTTTGGAGTTTTCAGTAAATTGAAGAAAAGCAGGTACAATGGATTGAGATCATGGAAGAAAAGAACCAACATGTAGATCTTACCTGGAAAACCTTGTAGATGCCTTGATGATGATGATCCCTACCATCCCGATCAATTTGAGAAGATTGAAGCGAGTTCTATGTCCAGTGTTTGCTCGAGGAGGTCAATGCGCCCTCTCTCCTGCACAACAAACGCCAACCATATTAGATTTGCTGTGACATGAGAAAGAAGCTATATGCTATAGAAAAATAGCAAGAAGAAATCATAGGTCACCACAACACTAATGAAAACTCCCTGATAAAAAACAAAGACAATCCAAGCGAGTTGAGGTCCCCCTGCAAAAACGCCTAAGCTGAAGTCGTCCTCCTGTAGACAAGACAATGATCGCCCCAAAAAATATAGATCTCATAACAATTTCCCGAATGCTAGGAATCTATTTCCCGAATGCTAGGAACTACTTGTTGAACGAATCTATTGAGCTTTCTTTGCAGTTAATGATACAACAAGTCAAAGATGGCTTGTAAGTAATGTAAATGAAAATTGAAGCCATTGTAACTTGTTGCTTGAAAATCAAAGAAGGATATGGATCAAGAGAAATGAAATCATGCCAGGGATGAGATTGAATTTCTAAAAACTCATCCATCAAGATGTTGATAGGGTCATAAAAGGAATTATGTCATCCATCATCCTCAACGCTTCCCTAATTCTGACTGGTTTGCCCTAGATCTGACTTTTTGACTGCTCAAACCCCAGCGCCCCACCAAAAAATTGACTTTTTCCAGAGTTGACTTTTTTCTGGAAAATAATTACATGGGTGTGGAGATTAGGTCTTCCTCATTCCAGAACGCCCCCAACGCTGAGCTAGTTCCTGCCAGGTTGCCCTAGATCTGAAAAACTAACTTTCAGCCTCCTAGCCCCCCTCATCAGATTTTGACTTTTCCAGATCTAATTTTTCCTGAAATTTTCTGATTTGGGTTTGTAGATCGGGCCATCTTGATCTCATTTCCACCCCAACGCTGAGCTGATGGTCTCCTAGTGGCTCTAGATCTGTAGATCTGCCTCTCCAAACCCTAGCGCTAGCCCTCCTTTTGTTGATTTCCCTGTAACTTGAATCTTCCAGGCCAAATCCTTTTCTGGGTCCATAGATCAGGGCATATCCCAGGTGGGTTCACTGAAACGCTGTGCTGATACTGACTCCATTACCCAAGGCTGAACAGGCACTGATCTCCAAGCATAGCGCTAGCCCTTCCTCACCTCTTTCCCCAAAAAGTTGACCATTCCTTGATAACTCAGATAACCTGACACTTTCATATCGTTCACTGAGTCTATCTCTTTGGTACTAGATAGTCCCAACTCTGTCCTTGCTCACCTTGTCTCAGTTACATTTCCCAAGACAGTGGTCATCTTCATAGGTTGCTAGTACCTAAACCCTAGAGCTAGGGTTTCCATTTACCTTACACCTTACGTACCTCGAAGCCACATTTGATCTGTTCCGATGTCTAGGTTTGATCTCTCCTGTCAGGAGTAGCTCCGGGTCTCCCCCGTTGTTGTCTTGGACTTGGATAACATAAAGCAAAGACTGCCTTGATTGACGTGACAACCATCCATTTGGGAGTTTAGGCAGTCTTGGTTCCACCTCCCTAGTTGCTTGCCCCTCTATCATCTATCCTGGACCCATCATACATAGGCAACTACAAGGTTGGTGATAACAAAAACCTTAAGCAAAAGTTAATTATTGGAATCCTTAATGAGCATATATGTTAGAAGTTAAAAATATATTATTTGATGTTTCCAGAACACCTGATTTTTGTTATTTCCTTGTGCCTGGAAATCTGAAGATATCTGTTCCCAAAACATTTGCCGTTTGCTCATTCAAGTATGTTAAATAAAAAACCTTCGTTCACCATGAAACTACCTAGTAGACATCAAATACATTTATTCTCTCTTTCAGAATGGAAATTAGCATTTATTTCTCATGATACTTTTGAGCAATGTTTCCATGAGCCTTGTGAAAGGTTGAAATATTCTTGAAAAGGGGTATGCAGTAAATTTTGCTTAAAACTCAAAACATGCTCAGAAACTACATAGTATATATCAGGTCATGGTTCACAAAAGCATTGATGAAAGAAGCGCAGAAGCTTTGAGAAAGATGCATTTGAATTTTAACAATTATGAAATTTAGCCACAAGTTGAAGTTGGTTAAAATAATTTGCTGGTGCTGTTCACTCACAAAAGTTTTGTCTGTGGGCCTTCCATTAAAAAGATTCGGGTAACCTCAGAGAAGAAATTTAGAAACAGTTTCTATTAATTACCTGCATGTTGCCGATAAGAAGTGCAAATAAAACCAGCCCAATATTGGCAATTAGGATAGCAAAGAAAATCTCCCCAACGTAGGTGCTTGTAGCAAGGTTTTGCCCCAGAGAGCTGCAAAGTGTATAACAAAGCATTTAAAAGATATATCTCTCCTAAAGGTTGATGGATATGATAAGAATGAGGAACTATTTATTTGCAAGTTTTATGAAAGTATGTTTGACTTAGTTCAACATGCCTTATCACAAGTTGATATCAAGAGATTATTTTCTATTGGAACACTTCATATCTGAAGTCGCTAATATTCTTGGGACATAAAACTCATCCTTAAATGCACAAAGTCTGTATTTCACAAAGTGCAGTATAGATGCATTACAGCATAGGAAAACAGAACTTTACCTCAGGTTTCGTAAGCCCCACCATAAACAATAAAAGTATTTGTCCAAAAACTTTGAAGATGTGATACTATTCTGCACAGCATCTATGTAAATGCCAAACTGGAAAAACGTGTCACTACCACCACAAAGATCTGTGACGTTGCTCACTCTAAACCATTCATCTCTAGGCTGGCTGAGTTCCGTTTCCAAGCTAGTGCAATCAAAATAATTAAGATGACAAAGTGGCATTTGATCTTTGCAAACTTTACTCCAGCATGCATCTTGTCTCTCAAGTGCTAAGAGGTACCAGCATGCTCCAAGAACCTGTAAGAGAACAAACAATGACTACAGGTAAGGTTTCTCTTGGAATAAATGATTGTCTCTTTGACAATATGAAAATAACTGAAGAAAAAGTGTTTCTTCAATTTCTATTACATGTGAAAAGTAGAATAAATAGGGACTGATGCTCAATTGCATCAGAACAAATGTAATTGAAAAAAGTTAAAACCTATGAAAAGCTATAAAGTCTTAACATTTTGACTACCCTTAAATGTAGGGAAGTATGCATACGTAAGGAGGTATGCCCTTAATTTTTTTTAGTGGTGTTCATATAACCAGTAAAAGACCTACTTATTGGACTGACAAATATTTTATAGGAATGAAAAAAGCTACAGGAAAATGTAAAGTGGATTATATGACTCAGTTTGTTCCAGTCTTGTTATATTCATGTAACAAATTCTGCATATATGTGCAATAATGATTGATTACAGATGATACAGTACATTGAGCTGACTTTGGACATTTCTGTCCCCAGGTAGACAGTTTAGACTCTCTACTGTGTTTACAAGTAAGAGTTTGGCCAGAAAAGTGTAAGTTTAAAACCTGTGAAGTGAAACAACGCATACAGATTCTTAAGGCACACACATATGATAGTACGCAGATTTACTTGGAAACCTTTAACTAGAAAAACTAATAAAACTTAGTCACACCTCTCTCTTTTTCATTTTGTTCATTTAACCCTTCACAATACCATATTCATGTATTATGCAACATCCAAAACCCTAATACATTAACACATACCCACCTGCAAAGATTTAGCTATTTTGTAGCACCAAAACCCTAATCCGTTAACACATACCCACCTGCAAAGAAAATAACACATACCCAACATTCTCCCCCTTGTTTTCTTTGCAAAACTGTGGGCCACGTATTGATAAGGTCACAAGTTTAGGGAATTGAAGCTTGATTATAAAGTGAGTACGTTTGAGGGTTGGTTTTTTTTCTTCTGGCGAAACAATAATTCTGGTTGGTTTGTAAAATGGAGCAGGACGACTTCGACTACGGATATGAGGATTTCACAGCAGGTAAAATCTTTTTCTTTGACGAGGAATTTAAAACATGCCAGAGATATAGGAGGTGTCATATGGAGGTTGCACACACGGCTTTTTCTTCTTTGGAGCAAATCGGGACATGTTAGAGTTTGTAGCTCGAACAGGTTCTTCTACATTGGCTTGGTGTCTAGCATGTAGAAGTGTCCGAGAGAAGTAACTCTCTAGACATTACTTGTAAAAGTATCTTTTGTAATACTATTGGAGGGCCCATTGTATTTGCATAAAGTTAATGTTATAAAAGAGTCTATGGAGAGTTGTAGATGATGTCATTGTTAATGTGTGTGAGATCAATGATAGTGAGTGATAAGATCTAAGAGAGGGATTCTCTTAGAGGCTTTGGAGAGAGGGATTCTCTCATGCTGAGATCAATGAGTGATAAGATCTAAGGGATTCTCTTAGAGGCTTTGGAGTGAGTGATTCATTCAAGCTAGGGTTTGTCATATTGCTGAAGGTTTGGGCACAATTGCAGTAGGGGTTAGTCAAGAGTTTGATTCGATGTGTTATATCCAGAAACCTGAAACTGTAGGTTGTTTTAAATCTATAATAAGAAGACAAACCGTTTGTTGGTTTTCCCCAAGGGATGGGGTTTCCAGGGTAAAATATCTTGTGCAAACTGTGTATGGCTATTTCATCTCTCCGTTGTGCATCATTTGTTAAGTAAATTAGTGTATTGCAATTTTTGATTCAGTTTATGTGTTAAATTAAGATTGGGTTTAAAAATCAGTGAATAAAAATATCAATCAGATTTGTTTTGTGAAAATTTAAAAGGACGGGTGAGCTGAATGGCCCACCGCATTTGCTTTAGACAGGACGAGAAGTATCGAGATTTGATGCGCCTTGTGTGCCTAGATTGGATATCATCTTGGAAACTACGGTCTGTTGAGTGTTGATTTTTTGTGTAGCTTTGGAAGATATTCCACAAGAAAAATAATAACAAGCCCAAGACAAGTCGGACCTAGTTAAATTGACCGAGTCAAATGGTCAAGTCGGCCCAGTTTAAGGGGGGAAATGACCCAATTAAGAAGACAAGTCGGCCCAGTGTGGAAAAGTGACTTTTCTAGTATAAATACAAGTGAACTTGGCTCATTTGCAACACACAACTTCACTCAAGCAAGAGGAAAGCGCGCAGATCCAAGGAGGACTATCTAGGAGTTCAAAGAAGCATTATGAAGACTATTTTTTAGGGTTTTATCTTTCTCTCTCTCTTCTTCAGGCTTAGAGGTTATTGTTATCACACAAAGTGTAGCTACCCACTAAAGGTATCCCATCTAGGATGTTAAAGGTGGAGTATCTAACCGGTGACACTGTAAGGGCCTCATCCACTACTAATGGAAGGTAGTTGTCACACTGAACGGGCTCTTGTCACTTTAGAACAATCCAGAGAATGATCAAGGGGGAGACCCTACTAGCCTATGAGGGCTAGTGCACCTACTCAAGACACTCTAATGGTAAAAGCAATGGATATAAGAGGTGAATAATGAGTGGGTTGATCTAGATCTAGGAAGATGAATGTGGTATTTGAGGTTAGGGCCAAGTTGGGGAGGCTTAAGGTAATGGAAAATTGCCCAACTTGAAGAGAAATGTACCACAAAGAAATTAGGAAAAGTAGATCTAGATAGATCTAGCCTAAAGGAGAAATACCCTAACTAGATCCACCTAGGCTTTATGCAATAATGGACAAAGTGGACCTAAGAGAGTAGATCGGGAGGTGATATGGATAGATCTATATGCTTGAAGAGTATATTTGGTGATTTGAAGCGGGTTCAAGTATACCCAAATGATAGATTTGAAGGATTGACCACAAGCCCAAGGAGGGTGCCCACCTAGAGGAGACTAGTGCTAGATCCAAGGGTAAATGGATTCAGATTAATGCCAAATTTTAGATCTAAGGTTTAATTAATTAATCCTAAGTGGGTTTTCATGGACGTCATCAAATAAGCACTGGATCTATCATATCTACAAAACTAAGGTTTTAACAATTAGGGTTTTGTGTGATAATTGGATAAAAGTATTGAAGACGACACTAACCTTGTAGATCGTACCTGAAAATACTTGTGGCCTCCTTGTATATTGATGATCCTTCCACCTAGTTACAATTTCAAGCAAGATCCGACATGAAATGAAAGTGTTTTTCTCAATGAAGGTAGTGCACCCCCTCTCCACCTACAAAATACAAACTATCGAAGTGAGATTTGATTCGCAGATGAAAAAGATAAGCAATGTACGTCATCTAAAGAGAAAAATCCAATGCATAAAGTAACAATTGATCACTCCCTGAAGATGAAACGATTCGCAAGAAGCGCTGATGCAAGCCGCCTCCACAATCTCTCCTCAAGCAAATCACTACCCTACAAAAAAACAATACGGCTTCCACAAAAGTATGTTGTTTGCATGCAAGATCCACTATAATGTCTAAGCAAGAGGCATACCAATCACATTCAAAAACATTCACAAAGCTTCCAAGAGATTTCCAAAATTTTTCTTGTATTCCAATATTTTCAGAGCCAAAAGTCCCTTTACAAATGAGAGAGCATCTCAATATATAGATCTCTCAAGTACATAATACCTAGATCCAAAAATATCAAGGGCCACGATCATAAGATAAGATCACTCTAATCAACAGATAAGATTAGACGGATACACAATACATGGATCAACTCAATAATAGAAGGGGGCGAACCCACTAAGACGCCCAAGGAGGGGCACACCACATAGAAGATGTGTAAAATATGACATAGCACATTGTGGGGGCTAGGAGGTGATACAAATCCTTCTCTAGCATGGACCCAAGGCACAATCACAAGGTATAATCATCAATCATAACATGAAGTGATCAAAATCACTAGGACGTCCTCCTCAAAATACATCAAAAATGCCTCCCAAGTGGAGAATGCTAGGACGTGTGGACCCCACATGAAGAGTGAAACTGATCCCGAAGGATGAAGATTACCACATAGAAGATGTGTAAAATATGACATAGCACATTGTGGGGACTAGGAGATGATACAAATCCTTCTCTAGAATGGCCCCAGGGAAAAATCACAAGGTATAATCATCAATCATAACATGAAGTGATCAAAATCACTAGGACGTCCTCCTCAAAATACATCAAAAACGCCCCCAAAGTGGAGAATGCTAGTACGTGTGGACCTCACATGAAGAGTGAAACTGATGCCGAAGGATGAAGATTACCCCAACAATGTGCGTCGGACCAATTCCATGCCATTTCCTTGACTCAATTGCCCAAATTGATTTCTTTATTAGCCATTTTCCATCATCAACATACTGTCTTGGGAACATAAAATTGCTCATATCTCACTGATGACTGAAACTGGACTTCAACTGACTGCAAGAATGGACCTGACACCATGGCAATATGGTAATAACGACTGCCTACACACTATGTGCCCCTTTTGGCGCCCAAGGAGATCCAACCATTAACTGCAAAGCATTTTATTTTGATTTTCCTGAGGCAAAACTATTGCAAACTGATAAAATGACCCATACCTCATTTGCAAGTGCCTGAAACTAAAAATTGGGTGCATCAATGAACTCAAAATGTCCAAATCTACTAGGAATGGGTACCCATACACCATATGTCCATAAAAAATGTACGCCACAGGCCCCATCCATGTTAGAATAATAATAATAATAAAGATTGTGAATGCTGATAATCATGAAAATAACACAAGCTATCATAATAAACCATCATTTGATGCATGAAACTTCTAAAGGACACTGATAGACCACAAACAATCATCATGTGCAATCCTCGGCCAAAACTCATCTCAAACCCTGCTACTGACTTGGTCAAATTGAGTTGACTAGGTCAAGAATGATCAAAATGATGACCCAAATGAAAAACTCTGATACTGTAGAGTACAAAATGGATATGCATGCTCAATTATCTATGTTAGTATTTAGTCTCAAGTACAAGTGGCTTCTACTGGCGATTATAAGCACAATCTATATAAATAATACATCTAAATCAAAGTGATTAGTTGCTCTAAACAAGAACCTCCAGTGTATACTCATTTATAGATTTGGCCATTTTCCTAGTCAAGGGTGAAGGTGAATAAAACAAGGTAAGGCCATGGGAAATACTTGACACTTGACATTGTAAGCATCTAGGGTGAAGGAAAAAGGGGATCCACACAACACATAAGATTGACTAGGTGAACAATAGGGAATGGCAGTGTCTCATAGATGGGTGGAATAATGAGAATGCTCTACTAGACTCTAGACAAGCAACATTTGAAAGCAGCTAATTGCATAACAAGGATACTAGCTAACCTCCAAAGGCAGGTTCCCTGGAAAGCCTTCTGGGCTTCTAGAAAATGACAAAGACATAACCCTGATAGGTTAGTCTCACCCTATTGTCCTGAGGGGCAAGTGAGACGTACATCATACAATGAATGAGTGCTCATCCTTTGGCCATCAACTCTTTTAAAATTTTATTTTATTTAACTTGCTATCCTCCAAGAGCGGGTGCCTTGAATAGCCTGGCGGGCCTCTGATAATGACTCGGTATGACCTCCATTCTTTGCCACCATCCATAGGTGCGATGGAGTGACCACCCTGTTGCCCTTTGGGGGAAAACGACCTCACATCATACAAAGGATGATTACTCGTCTGTTGGCAAATGGCTCACTGTTATATTTTAATTTTGCAACAATGTCTAAAAACACTTTTGTTTTGCTGGCTAGGCATTCATTTAGATGAAACATTTGAATTCCAATGCCTTAGTGTCTAAAAACACTTTTGGTAAAGACTACTTGTGTTCAAGAACTAGAGGAAGACCATCCCTATGATAAGTATGACACAAACCAACATCGAGACATAGTTTAGACATGGAGACCTATTCCAACATAGAGGTGGTGGGGGAGATCCTAGATTTCATTGGTTAAGTTACAAGCCAGGGTTAAACAGAAAGAAGGGAAGGCAACGAATGGATGGAGACAATGAAGATGGTGTCAAGGCTAGCAAGCTGTGTCCCCTAAAGGGAAATGACCAAATCCATACTACAGGTAGGGGATGCCCAATGAGTTTACAAAAGAATCTCTTGAACATAGCAACTAGATCGCTTATACTTTCGATTTCAGAAGAACCAATAAAATATTGCCAATATACAACCACTATCAACCAAGTCTCACTACTAAGATAGACAACAGAGCATAATCAGAATCCATATGTTCAAATCCATATATCACCTGGGTGATATACCTGCATCTGATCTGAACAATCTAAAGGGAACTGAAAAACTGTTGATGTTGTACATCATGGGCACTGTCATAACTCTTCTCTGGGTCATGAAAATGGCTAACTCAGTCTTCAAATCTGGGGTCATGAGGCTCAGTCATGGCATGGAACTAATCAAACTGAATGCTCTGGATCCACTGAAAGAGAGTAATCATCAACTGGAAGCTCATCATCTGCTGATCTCAAGGGAAATGACTGGCTCAAAAATGTGTTTAGGACTGCTAAGGAGAAATGGTATCCCAACTACTATATATGTGACAACATCTGGCTCCAATTGGGACAGGTGCTCTAAGGGAGAGAGCGCATGAGGGAGAGAGCGCATGAGAACCTCATAAATCTCTGGTCCACAGCAACGCCCATCCATTATCGAACATGCACTCGATCATCTGCTCCAACTTCAACAAAACATGTTCCTACACATCATGGAAACAACACTACCGAGTAGTACATGTGGCATGAAATAAAATAAAATACTGGAAATAACATGTTAAAAAGTAAATACTGAAACACAAGTGCGGGAAGTAAATGCTGAAAGTAAAAATCTAATCTAAGAATTGTTAAGTAGTTGTAAAATTTTTTAGGCAAAAATCATTCAAAAGAAAGATAAGGGCCAGACTCAATGGCCCACAAGACTCAAACTCAAAGACTTAGGACCATGCAACACTGAAGACTCAAACCTACTGCTCAAAGGAGCTTATTCAAGTTTCTTACCTACCCTACTTTTAACCAATCAAACAAGTGCTAGGTGAAATCATATCCCCAATGTAACCATTCATAAAAAAGATTCATAATTATTCCTTGATGTTGTTTAGCGGCGCAAGTCAAAATCAGGTTAGGAGTTAATGAATTTAAGATCGTGGTCTTCTTGACTTGTTCAAAAATCAACAAGTCATGCCATATTTTAGACAAGTCCTTGCAAATCTCATCCATCTAGTCAATAATAGGATCATTAAAACAATGCAATTTATCTTTTAACAATGGTGGATATGAAATTTGACTAAGCCATGCTTGGCGACTATTGTTTTCTTCATCTCTCAGGATGGCATATTCAATGGTGTTCACTTTATGATTAATGGTAGAAAAATATGGGGACAAACTAGAATTCAATAAAATTGAGATCAACCCCATTTGTTAATCAAAGATTGCGAAAAGATGAAACTGATATTTGAAATTCTTTTTAGTCAAACAGTTGCTGCCACTATTAGATTGGAAAATGTTATTAACCTAGGATAACCACAAAAGGAAGTTAAAAGTTATATCATCAACCACTTGGCATTTAGAAGACTCATTCTTGAACCCATTGGACAACAAAATTTGGCTTGAAAGAGACATTGACTTCATAAGCGGGGATGGGAGGGCAGATTGAAAAAATTGAAGTTTGTTGTATATTGCCCAAAGGTGTTGTTCCCATTCCCACATGAGACAAGGGATACTTGTTAAGGAAACCATTGGGATAAAAAATGAACTCCCCATGACAAGACTCATACTTAATCAACTCATTTTGACTTAGGATCAGACAAGGTACACTACTAAGAGAATGATTCACTGAATGCTCTTGGGCAGATCGACTTACAACCATGCCATCACCATGTCATTGTTCTTTGAATTCCTTGTTATGCTCAATTGAGGACGAATGATTACCATCATCCATTTGATAAGAAAAAATATTAATAGGTTCATTTTAAACTCCCCTATCATGACCACACGATCGCTCCTCAATAGAAGTCTGATTGTTTTCAACTTTTTCTTCTTCTGCAGAGATGTGATCGAAGTCTGAATCAAGATTCAGATGGCTTGAACACTGACTCGAATTATCGTCAACTAGGAAATGACTATGGAGTTGCTCTTCTAAAGGTGCTTTAATGGAATCACAAATGGAAGGCTCAACTATAGATGTTTCTTGATGGTGATCATTAGGTTCCCTTCTACGAATTAAATCTAGAATTTGGTTTGTGACTGCTTTAGGTAATATTAACAGAGTGTCTCGTATGATCTGATTGATATCTCTTTTAATTTGAGCATGAGGTTTTGAAGCATTATTCTCATAATAATTTGTAATATTACGATGGATATCAGGCACACTCATAATTTTAAACATCGTAGGAGAGAAATGATCCATTTTAGAAAGTAAATCATCAATATATTGATCATCCATAACACACAATCATTGCTAGATTGACACCCTAAAGAATCATCAATGTTCCTACCCCACTTATCAATTAACATCCCTGTAAGCATGTCATACCCAACAATGGATCCTAGTGCTAAATGATCAAACCATAGTTGAACATCCCCTTGTAAGGATTCACTTAAGGCTCGCATATGAACATCTTCATTTTCCGCACCTCTAATTTCCATGTAATATCAAAGAGTATCCAAATGACTTTTAATAGATACATCATTGTTTCCACTAAAATGAGGCAACCTCCTGATGTAATCGTTTAGCATAGGATGAGGTGCCCTAGGTATTTTAGAAAAGTCAAAAGGAGATTGTTTGTCTTGTTTTCTAACAACTCTGGTTACTTGGCTATAAGGCTTTGACTGGGATTGACATCTAGGTTCACGTTGACTTGCAAATATATCAGGGCTGGTTACGACAAAACTTGTATTATACTGATGAAGAGAATTGCAAGTATTGTACAAATCTTGATATTTAGGCTCATACCTATTAACATATTCATATGCATCCTCATACTGAAATTGTGAATCACATTTATTCTTTTTAAGCCTATTTATACGTTCATACAATTCTTGTACAACTTGTGAAAAGTCAAGGAAAACATCTGGGCTCATTTTGATTGATAGCTTAAAGATTTTCCAGTGGAGTCTCTATATGGGTTCGCCAGTGGAGTTGCCAGGTGAAATGAAAAATATAATCATCGAAAGATATGTCGTTGGGGAAGTATGATGCAAGAGAGAAAAATAAGTGAATGTAAAGCTAAGCAAGGCAAAATGAATTCATTGAAATTTAAATCTGGATGGGATATGATTTGTAAGGTACTACTCGCAGACACTAGAGGTAAGCCTCTACCTCCCAAACAACAGCGCCAAAAGATGTTGGCAAAGAGAACAGGAGTAGCGCTTAAGGATAACTGTCGAACCAAGGTAGGCCTCTACCATCCCCGACAATGGCACCAAAAGATGTTATCACAGAAAGTGTAGCTACCCACTAAAGGTATCCCATCCAAAAGGACAGAGGTGGGGTAGCTAACCACTGACACTACAAGGGCCTCATCCACTACTAATGGAAGGTAGTTGTCACATCGGATGAGCTCTTGTCACTTTAGATCAATCCGAAGAATTATCAAGGGGGAGACCCTACTAGACTATGAGGGCTAGTGCACCTACCCAAGACACTCTAATGGTAAAAGTAATGGATATAAGAGGTGAATAATGAGTGGGTTGATCTAGATCGAGGAAGATGAATGTTGTAGATAAGGTTAGGGCCAAGTTGGGGAGGCTTAAGGTAATGGAAAACTTCCCGACTTGAAGAGAAACGTACCACAAAGAAATTAGGAAAAGTAGATCTAGATAGCTCTAGCCTAAAGCAAAAATACCCTAATTAGATCCACCTAGGGTTTATGCAATAATGGACAAAGTGGATCCAAGAGAGTAGATCGGGAGGTGATATGGCTAGATCTATATGCTTGAAGAGTAGATCTGGTGATTTGAAGTGGGTTCAAGCATACCCAACTGACAGATCTGAAGGATTGACTACAAGCCCAAGGAGGGTGCCCACCTAGAGGAGACTAGTGCTAGATCCAAAGGTAAATGGAATTGGATTAATGCCAAACTTTAGATCTATAGCTTAATTAACTAGTCCTAAGTGGGTTTTGGTGGCCTTCATCAAATAAGGGGTTTTAACAATTGGGGTTTTGTGTGACAATTGGCTAAAAATGTGGAAAACTGATACTAACCTTGTAGATCATACCTGAAAACACTTGTGGTTGCTTTGTATGTCGATCATCCTTCCACCTAGTTATAATTTCAAGCAAGATACGACAGGAAATGAAAGTGTTTTTGCCAATGAAGGTAGTGCACCCCCTCTCCACCTACAAAATACAAACTATCGAAGTGAGATTTGACTCACGGATGAAAAAGATAAGCAATGTATGTCATCCAAAGAGAAAAATCCAATGCACAAAGTAACAATTGATCACTCCCTGAAGATGAAACAATTCATGTTGATTAAAGTTGTCATTGATGCCAACAACTCCTTGTGAGGGTTTGTGGTTGTCTTGGTGCCCTTTGTAGAGCCTCTGAGGTTTAGTGTTTGGTTTGTGTTGTTTGTGGTTGTCTATGTCAAAGGAGCTCTTTTGTGGTTGTCTAAGCCCAAGATTGAAGCCCTTGGAAGCCTTAGGACAATAGCAAAAGCTCTAGTTACCCACTGACTTGGTAGAGTATCCCTAAGATGTATCTTGGTCCCATTTGAATCCATTAATGTATTCTTTGTTCCTAGTTGTAGTTTGGTTGATGGGCTCTATGCTCGCTTGTACTTATTGTGGTCTCTTGATTGGTTGTTGTTGTGGTAGTTTGGTCCTTAGAGCCCTGTTATCACATATACATTTGCAGTTGGGCTACCATGATTCAGCATACAAATTGATTTCTTTATTCTTTTGAGCTTTTAATTGACATGGGGTTTTAACATGGATCATTACAGCCTTAGCCATTCTAGAGCCTTAATCAGTAGAGTTTCCTTGCCAAGACTAAGATCCATTAGTCCATTGAGATGCTTTCAGTGATGACCTAGTTCATTGGAGTAGAGTAGCAAATCAGATATGGTACACACAGCTACAGAGGGGCCTATCAGATGGAGACAGGTATATATGGTGAGATAAGGTATATGCTTCTATAGTTTGATTTTGCTCTGTGATGTATATCAAACACCTATGCTTGTCTTGTTAGGATGATCACGGTGACCTATGCTTATACATGTACTAATGCTTGAACTTGTGTTGAGATTAATCAAAGGACTTGATGTGAACACTGTTGCTCATGCCATGCTTGTACAAATAGTAAACCTTAGTGCTATGTTGGTTCCAAATTCCATATGTTCCCATCCATCTAGTTCATCCATTGTTGAATTTTATCCCATGGCTTAGATTGATTGGGACTTGTGAGATTGAAGATCTTTTCCCCATCTTGACCCTTGTGCATGATAGTATAAAATTGGAGTCACAACAATCTAAGAAACAAGACAAAACTCACAATAGATTTCACAAAACAATTTTACTCAGAAAATGATATGAAACAATGCAATAAGGACTTGCAGCTGTATAATTGCTTTCATTAATCAAAAGTAATATGGATAATTGTTACAATGCAATACGATGGCATTAATAGCTAGACAATTCGAATCCATGAGAGGTAATTCGAATTGAGTGCATGAGAGTGGTTTAGCTGTCAATTAGACACCACTCGGCACATCAGTTAACCACTTAACTCAACCTTAATTGACTCTAACAGACTCGGAAGGAGTTTAGATTGAGCCTAACTGAATAGAACTCAACTGCATGTCAATCAGTAGGTGAGGGCGCATATCTGACTTCAGTTAGGCCAGTTGAACTGAACTGCACTGAACTGAATCACCAAAAGTAGGTGGAGGAGCCTTTAATCACTCCAGTTAGTTGAAATAATCAAAAAATTGGCCAAAATATGATGGAGGCTCCCATGCAACTTCAGTTTAACTGAAAGGTAGGTGAAACAACCTTCAGTCAACTGATTGGGGCGCTTATGTCATGCATATCAACCCAGAGTTGCTCCTAGATTGAAGGAGGAGGCTCAGTTAAGCTCCCCGATTGAAGGAGGATGTCCAAATCACTGAGGTTGATGACATGTTGCTGATGTAAGCACATGTTTGAGTCAAAACTAAAGATAAGTGGTAAATTAGGTTGATTTAGCCAAAGGGAGGATTATTTATCCTAACACCTCAATTTAATCATGACTTTGGATAACTTAAGCCCTGGTAACTAAGACCAAAGGTCACCCATTACAACCTAAATGCAAAAAGTAACTTCTTAATACAACCAAGGAAACAGGGAAAAACCTCATGGGAAAAATATCCCCCCCTTAAACTAAGCAGGTAGAATCAGGATCAAGCTTTCATATCAAGAGAAAAATTCCCTTGAATAAGAAACTTGAGAAAATATAGTTGCAACCTTCACCTCTGTGGTGTAGCGAAGCAGCATGCTTGTTCTCCTTTGCACATGTATCCTGGGGCCTGGCATGTGAACTTCTCCATCTTCTTCCAATCTGATGATGGAAGGAAGGAGGAATGTTACCTTTGTCTCTTTTTGGAGGAAGAGAGACATGATCTACTTTGTTCTTCTAAGGGCAGTGTAGTTGACCAGTCCTTGTTATGTAGCATCTCACTAGGAGTTTGTTGCACCTCTCTGAAGGAAGTGAACTTGCTTGACATAGCGCAAGGTTCTCTTTCTGAAACTGATTTCTTCTCCTCTTTATGTCAAATGGATTTCCAGTCATCTTCCCATCTGCCCCAATAACCTTTTGTGCCCATTTGGGCCTAGGATTGGGAGTAGGGACTAGATTTGTATCTGGAGCACTGTGAACTTCATCTTCAATTTCATAAACTGATTCAACTAAGTCTTCTGCTTTGGATTCAGAATCTGAAACACTAACGGAAACATTATCATATGCAAAAGGAGTAGATAGAATGTTTTTACCTCCCCTTTCAAATGGCAGCTGAGAGTGCATTGGATCTGAGTATGGCAGAAAGTGTGAGAATTCATATGCCTTGGAGGCAAGGTTTACAGCACCCTTCGCTATAATCTTCCTAGTTGAGATATCTGTGATATCCATTGAGTCAGGACCATATACCACTCACTTTGGTGGGCCAGTGTGAGTCATCTGATATACAGATAACAGATTTGCAGATAAGGAGGGAACATAAAGTACATCATTGAACTTTCCATGCTTTAACGTGATAGAACCCTTTCCTTCAGCTCGAATTAGGGTGTCATCACCCATGTGAATGCTCGGACCATCAGTAGCTTGTAATGAAGAGAATGATTCTTTGGACGTAACCATATGATTGGAGGCTCCCGAATCAATGAGAAAAGCATGCATTTTTGAACAACTAGCCTTCAGTGCATGGCATCTCTCATCATGATCTTCAGTCTTTTCTCCATAGTCAATCTTCCTTGCGCTAGCTAGAAGAGTGATGTTGTTTTGCTCTAGGAGAAGAGCCATTTGATCAATTTTTCTCTTCATACAAGAGCTTTCAACATGAAAGCCTCTTGCATAGTAAGAGCAAAGGGTCTTTTCTTTTCCCTTTTGCTTGTTTCTCCTCGAACCTGAGGACTCATCTAATTGCTCCTTCTGCTTAGGAGACTCAACCTTAGTCTTTTCTTTCTTTTGTTTCCTTTTGACGTTCGAAGCTTTGGGTCCTCCAACAAACAAGGCTTGATCTTTAGAGGATCTGATAATTCCCATTTGCACAAGCTTGTCATGCTCATTGGTGAGAGACTCAATGAATGCATTGAGGGTCGACATCCTCCAATTCGGAATTGTAATCTTTCCGGTATGAAAGGTGGACACAAAAACGGAGTAGTTTGCGCCAAGTTTCGAAAGGATGGAAAGGATGAGTTGATCATCTTCCTTCTCAACTTCACACTGCTTCAATTGGAGCACCAGGTGCTTAAACTTGGTAAAGAAGTCATTCATGGTCTCAAAGTTTCCCAAATCTAGAGATATCAGCTCATTCTCCAGCTGATAGATTCTCAAGTCATCTTGCTTATCAAAAAGAGTAGTAAGTTCTTCCCATATCTCCTTGGGAGTCTTCAATCCAGTGATGTGGAAGAGAAGATCCTTTGAAATTGAGAGACACAGAAAACCATATGCTTCATCAAGCTTGTTCCAATATTTTGTTCTCTCTACTAATGCATTAGGCTCTTTCTCCGTGCCTATGGTGACTCTGTAGAGTCCTCTGGAGTGCAACTGTATCTCAATATCCTCCTTCCACTGATGATAGTTGAAAGGAGTGAGAAGATTGCATGAAGAGGAGGCCATTATGCAGCTGTAGCGAATGCAGTGAAGTGTTTGAGAAACCTGCAAATCACAAAAAAAAAAACAAAATAAGGTCGACAACCTGCACTTTTGGAGTTTGCTTCACACCTGGCTTAGCTAATCAAGCAAGCTTGATCAACAATGCAATTTTGTCCAGGAATTATGTGGTAAACTCTTCGCTTCTGGTGCAGAGTTGGAATGAGCAATTTTGCTCAAATTTCTTCATAGATCCAGCAAGAAACATGTAGAAGAATTGCCTTGTCCTGTCATGGCTCTGATACCATATAAAATTGGAGTCACAACAATCTAAGAAACAAGACAAAACTCACAATAGATTTCACAAAACAATTTTACTCAGAATATGATATGAAACAGTGCAATAAGGAGTTGCTGCTGTATAATTGCTTTCATTAATCAAAAGTAATCTAGATAATTGTTACAATGCAATACAATGGAATTAATCGCCAGACAATTCGAATCCATGAGAGGTAATTCGAATTGAGTGCATGAGTGGTTTAGCTGTCAATTAGACACTACTCGGCACATCAGTTAACAACTTAACTCAACCTTAATTGACTCTAACAAACTCGGAGGCAGTTTAGACTGAGTCTAACTCAATAGAACTCAACTGCATGTCAATCAGTAGGTGAGGGCGCATATTTGACTTTAGTTAGGCCAGTTGAACTGAGTTGCACTGAATTGAGTCACCAAAAGTAGGTGGAGGCACCTTTAATCATTCTAGTTAGCTGAAATAATCCAAAAATAGTCCAAATAATCATGGAGGTGCCCATGCAACTTCAGTTTAACTAAAAGGTAGGTGAAACAACCTTCAATTAACTAATTGAGGTGCTTATGTCAGCAGATCAACCTAGATTTGCTCCTAGATTGAAGAAGGAGGCTCAGTTAGGCTCCCCAATTGAAGGAGGATGTTGAGATCACTGAGGTTGATCATATGTTGCTGATGTAAGCACATGTTTGAGTCAAAACTTAGGATAAGTGGTAAATTAGGTTGATTTAGCCAAAGGGAGGATTATTTATCCTAACAGATAAACTCCATGTTGTTATGTGTCTTTGGCTATGAAGTATGTGGCTTGGCCAGTGTGGCTGGATTCATCGGGTGGTTCTCCTTTAGTCCTAAAAAAAAGTGTTCCTCCAAATAATGTTGCTAAACACTAAAGCATCGGAACGCATAAAATCTATATCTAAATGATTCAAAGTAAATGTTTAAAAAGTAGTCAGTGGTCAAGGGGTTGAGCACTCATTCTTTGGATAATGTAAGGCTCATCTGCCCTCCACAGGGGTAATAAGGAGAGGCAAACCCGTCGGGGCTATGGACTGCTTGCTGGTAGTAGGGCTAGGCTTTAGTCATTTACTGGAGCCCAGAAGGCTTTTCAGGGCACCTGCTCTTGTAGGCTGGCTACTATCTTATGTGAAATATGAAAGTATTGAAAAGAGGTCAATGGTCAAAGGATGAGTACTTACTCTTTGTATAGCGTTCGACTAATTTGCCCCCACAGGGAAACAAGGTGAGACTAGCATACAAAGGTTATGTCTTTGTTAGTACTGGAGCTTAGAAGGCTTCCAAGGCACCTCCCTTTGGAGGTTGACTTGTATTGTGAAAGTGATGAAAATGAAAACTTACTAGAGCTCGAAGGAAATAAACCCAAGTACTTTATCCACTTGTGAGACACCATCATCCCCTATTTCTATCTATCATGCATATGTCACTTTGGTTGAGTGTATTGGTTACCATTCAAAGAGATCACATAATCAAAGTCAGTCAGAAGTCATTTCCCTTTGCTTTAGCCTTGTTTTCCATCCTCACCCAACAATAGCACACTATTTAAGCTTTGTAAGTATGGCATGAACAAGCAGACCTCCAGAAGGTTTTGAGACTTTTCAAAGGTACAGGTATATCTTACTTACTATTACTATTGTTGTCACCTTGATTATGAATAATATGATTTAAGTTTGGCTTTGATATACACCATTGGAGCATTTCTTACCTTGGAAGTATGCAAGATCATATGGGTACAGTATCTCACCTCCAGTTTGGATACTTTGACCTGGTCAACCCAGTTGACCAAGTCAAACACGGTTCCCAAGGCAGTGACTCAAATAACATCATTGCCTATATTTGTTCCAGACATGCCCAAGACCAATACTACGGTTCCAATTTTGAGAGTTTGGCCCCAGATCTTATGACCAGTGATTATTATCTATTGGCCAAATGATCAAATTTTATTACAGATGGTAGTGGTTTTGGTTCTCCTAGAGCATTGCAGTGTTCCAGGGGGGTATGAGTAGTCACTTATACCATTCTTCTGTGTCTCCAGATCATCCATTCCAGTCAGTTTTCCCCAGTGCTCATCCTAGACAAAGTTATGACGACTTTTATCAGTTTCAGAGGATGTACCACCATAAAATGAACTAGAGAATGCACTGAAATAATTGATTTGGCCTATAAGTGCGCCCCCCTTGATCCAGTCAAGTAAGTTAGGGTTTGCGTCTCTCCAAAGCTATATAAAGACAAGATCCCCCCCATTGTATACCATCGGGAAATTTGGCACCATTGGCTCTTGAAAAATAATAGAGAAAATCTTTCTGGGATCTCTTGTCTTTTGTGGATGATTGAAGAATGTTCTTTGTGATTGACTGACATTATTTCTCGCTTGCATTGGAGATTATTGGTGAATCTGTGGCATATTTTTTTTGGATCCATTTGCTTGACAGGGGAGTCGATTTGGAGAGGGGCACACCTATGGGAGATGTCCACCTTGCTCTGCTTTCCAGGTTGATCGATATAGGGAGTATTTCTGTCTTATGATCTCTTGCTCTCTTATTTGTTTGCTTCTCGTTAGCATTTGTAATTTTCTTGCCGTTCTTATTGTTATTTACTTGGTTTGGCAGGAGAGAGGGCTCTTTTGGCTTCCTTGGGTGTTTTAACAGAGCCAGATTTTCACCATTTTTTCACTTGATCTATACGGAAATAATCTTCATCACCTTGGCATTCATCCTTGGAAACATCAGGTACGTTTTTCCTAGGTAAGATCTATCATTTTTCTCAGTATCTAATCGAGGCTGTGTTTTTCTTTCATCAAACCCTCATTTAAAACCCGCATTCCTTAGATCTATAGGTTCTAGTTTGAGGCGGGATATAAAACTCAAAACCCACTTTGGATTTATTATAAAACCCCTAGGTCTTGATTTTCATCATCATCGGACTCCATTTTCCCATCTTAAGCATTGGTCCCCTTCTTAGGGGAAGACGAACTCCTTGGCAGGAGTGGGTATTTCTAAAACCGCAAACTGGGTATTGCTGGTTTCACTTTCATTTTTTTAATCTTACATCCAACAATCAATCTAAGTATCCAATTCTGTTTAATTTCACTATTTTGCCCTAGATCTCATTTTTCTGCTTAAAACCCTAGGGTATAATTGGGGCTTTTCACCTGGATGCTCGAAATCTCTTAGTAATTGTTTTAAACTCTAATTAACTATCCCACTAAGAGATTGCACCAAGATTCCCTAGATCATCTACTCATTTTCCTTATATTAGGGCTATCTTGGTCATAAGGATGCCCCATGAGCTTAGTATTTTCAATGAGTCCGAAGTGCCAATATCCTTGACTGGTGTGACATCTGAGTTCTTTCAGAAGTCTTGGATATCATAGGTCGTGACTTTAGTTTCTTTTTCTTTGTCATCTTGGATAGGATCACCTAACGGGGAAACTACAAGATTCGTGATAACAAGCCCATACACCGTTGATTCGTGCCCTTATACTCTTGCACATGATAAATCTTGGTCCATATTGTTGATGATAATGCCTTTGGGTCATGGAACCCACACACATAGAGTGATCTTGCTTGAACTTGATGAAGTCCTTGCTCATAAGCCCATAACCTTGTTGAAGTAGCTTTGAAGCACTTGTATCGTTTTAACCCTTACTCTTGGTTACCATGATGAAACCCTTGATGCAAAGGTGAAGCCATTATACTTGCATAGGATATGTTGTTCTCATGATTTCTTTGTATCTTGAAAATGTCATTAAAGATTAAAGTAACCCTTGTTGATGATGACATGCTTCTAGAAATACATGATGAATATTTTGCTTGATGTTGATGCCATGATGATATATGGTAACCTTACCCTTGATGAAATTCTTGAAATATGTGGTTTGACAGTCCTTGGAGCCACTACATGCTTGATGACTACATGTTTGATGATGCCATCTGTGGAGCTTGAAGCCCATTTCACTGAGGTGTAAAAGTTCTTGAACCCACACACATGGCATGTGGACCTCTTGATGGACATGGTATTGGTTCATTATAATGATGATGTCCTTGTATCCTTGATAATAATGGTCATGATGATGATCTTGATGTGGTCATGAATCCCTTGGACATGGTAGTAGGTCTTTGATAGACTTGATGGTGACTTATGATGATAGAGCCCACAAGGTTGTTGAAGAAGCTCTCATGAAGTCCATGACGTGGAAATAAAGCCCATAAAACCCTCATGCATATTAATTAAACCCTTATAAGTGCTTGAAGAAACATTAAAAAATTATCAAGTCAATTTTTGATGTCTTGCACAAATCGAAGAAAAGAAGGGTAAAGGACCATGTTTTTGAAAATAACCTTTACAAGGTGATAGTCCTCGTCAAGCCCTTTCCATTGATATATGGAGTGTCTCCTAATTCCTTACGGTTGATGAGTTTTGATTTTTTAAAGTTAATGTATTAATTTTCCCCTTTACAAGTAGGCCGCCCTGCTAAAAGAATTCAATTGGAACTGATCAAACTATGTCCCATGTGTTCGAATTCCAAAAGAAGAAAGAACATGATCTCCAAAAGGTTGGATAGGTTCTTAATCTCGAAAGACCTAATAAATAGAACTTTAAACTTCAGGAATTGCGTGAGGTCTGGTGGTTTGTCAGACCATCAACCTATTTTGCTTAAATTGGATGTAGATGATAGGACGGTTCCAAGCTCTCTAAAATTCATTTACGCCTGGCTTCTAGAAGATGAGTTCAAAAAATTAATTCTAGAGAACAGGGTTCATGTAGGTAGGGATTTGCAAAGATTCGACGATGCAACAATTCGTGCATTCACTTAAAAAAGTTAAGGGGATTAGGAAAGAGTGGAAGTTAAGATATAAGGAAAAACTATAGTCTGACCTGAAAAAGGAAAAAGAATCAATTGGAGCGTTGTATAATGGAAATTCCTCTAGGGTCTTTACTGATGAAGATATTGATGCTTTAAACCAATTGGAAGATTATAAGAAGGATTGATTGGAGAAAGAAGAAATAGCATGGAAGTTAAAAAGTCGGGCGACGTGGATAAAGGAAGGAGATGGTAATACAAACTTTTTCTAGGCTTATGCTAACTATTGCAAATATCAAAATATTATTTAGGAAATTAAGTCACTAAATGGATAAGTGGCTAGATCCTTCATGGATAAAGTGAGGACAAATTTGGTTACATTTTGAAGCATTATTCAAGGAGGAGGGATGTCTATCGAAGATATCATGACAATAATGAGATTGGTCACTCGCATGATTAATGAAGAGCAAAATGATCAAATGGAATAAGATATCTCAATCGAAGAATTAGAAGCAAAGTTGCTCTCTTTTAAGGGATGGAAGAGCCTAGGACCATATGGATTATCTGTGGAATTTTATTTGGCTTTTTTTGATAGGATGAAAAATTGTTTGTTATTGGTTTTTATGGAATCAAGGCAGCAGGGAAAGTGTTGGGTGCTTTAAACTCAACATTCATCACCCTTATTCTGAAGACAAAGTTTACATAGTATTTGGAGGATTTTAGACCTATTTCATTATGCAACTTAATTTACAAATTGATTTCGAAGCTAATTTCTAACCGTTTGAAAGGTATCCTGTCAGGAATTATATTGGAGGAACAGTTTGACTTTTTGTATAATCGTCAGATGTATGATGCGGTAGCGGTGGCACAAGAAGGTATCCACTCATTAAAAACAAAAAGGATATAGGCTATTGTTCTAAAGATTGGCTTAGCAAAAGCATATGACAACGTTAGATGGATGTATGTAAGATTGGTTATAATTCAAATGGGGATGAACCTAAGGGGTTAATTGGATTATGGGGTGTGCGATCTTTGTCCATTGTTGTTTTGATCAATGGGGCACCATTAGAGTTCTTTAGAGCTTCATGTGGACTTAGAAAAGTTTGCGCCTTGTCTCCTTTTTTATTCCTCCCGATCGCAGAGGGTCTTAGTTTACTGATAAGAGAGGCAAAGAGGGATGATGAATTGAATGGTATCAGGATCTCTCTGTCGGTGGCGATAATGTATCTTTTCTTTGTAGACAATATCCCATTCTTTGGTGCTGGGGAAGAACAGGAGTTTGTTAAGATTAAGGAGCTTTGACAATTGTATTGTAGTGCAACACGTATGGAAATCAATCAAAAAGTCTTCTTTTATATGAATCTCTTATCTAAGGGTTTGACTAACCTGTTAAGAGAGTTACTTTCACTCTCAATCTCATATTTGGATCAAGGTTTTAAATATCTTGGTTTCTTTTTGAAACCAAATAATTGTGTATTTGAGGACTGGATTTAGTTGTATAAAAAGATAGAAGCAAGAATTTATGTTTGGGCCTATAGATGGCTCTTTAGGGAAGGTAGATTGGTTCTGATTAAGTTTGTACGAGAAAGTATTCCAATATATTGGGTTTCGATTGCCTAGGTTCCTAAAGGGATCCTTACCAAAATTAGAAAGAATCTTCAGATATTTGTGGACCAGGAAAAGAAGAGTGGAAGGAATATCGTTAGTAAAATGGACCTTGATGGCAACCCCTAAAAAATTTTGGGGTTGGGGTATAAAAAAGAATATCAATTTAGTAAGGTTCTAGCCGCAAAATTCCTGTGGTGTCTAGTTCATTATAATATGACGTGGGCAGTGTGTTGAAAACTAAATGCCTAAAAAATAGATTAGTGGAAGATTGGATAAGGGGATGAAAGGAAAACTTCGAAAGGAGGCTCGATTGTATGGGCTTGTATCGAGGCCTTTTTGGTGGTGGGCTCTTGGCTTGCATGGAAGATAGGGGATGGCGGGAAATTAAGGGTGGGTGAAGACCCTGTTACCACCTAAGTTGTACTTAGTGGTTTTTTATCAAGAGAGCCTGGTGAACCAGACAAAGATGATTTGTTCGGACTTCAGAAGACTTTTAGAATTGCTTATGGGAAGTGCTTGTTGTACTATATCACATGTTCATACCCCGTAGGGGAGTTGTAATAAAATGTTCTAGCATGGTAGTGTCTGTAAAAGACTCGGTCTCTTGGACTTTATTTGTCAATCCGATCAGCCTAGAGTGTTTTTTTTCCTTGGTTATTATTGGTTGTTGAATAAACGACTGATAATTTCTGAGTTTTTCACTCAATACCTCCAAAGTTGGGGTGGTCAGCTTGGCATTTAGGCCTATTGAGGTTATTAGAGTCTGTGTTTCAATGTATAAACATGCTAAGCATTATGGTTGAGTCATATGAACATGTGCTAAGTCCCCTTAGGTTTTGTTTTCTTTATTTTTTAATTTTAATTTTTCCACAAAACTTAGGCTATTTTTTAATAGTCTAATTGGTAATAAAAGTGGAGTTAAAAGTCAGATTCAGTCATGGGGGTGCTCATTTTCTAACCCAGAGCACCCGGTAAACCCATAAACCCACTTTTCCTAAGTTTTGAGTGATTTTTCCATCACTCAGTTGAGAAAATCCAAAAAAATCAAATATTAATTAATTTAATTAAAACCTAATTAAATAATGGAGCAAATCCAAATTCCTAAATCAGTGGATTTTGCTCTGTTTTGACTGAAGTCAGTCTCATTGGCTTCAGTTTGACCAGGAGTTCCCACTCCTTGACTGAAGGCATGATGTCGGCTGAAGAGGAGCTTAACTGGCTCATGCAGATCTAGGGTTGCGCCCTCCTTTTTCTCTCCTCCACACGTGTGGATCAAACTGGGAGTTGTTTGTTGGTCAGACTCGGTTCACTGGGTGAGGTGTCACTCCGATTTGCAGTTCTAGTTCAGATAGACTCAGTTCATCATCATATCAGATCCAGTTCATCATCAGATCAGACTCGGTTCTCTGGGTGAGGTGTCACTCTGATTTGCAATTCTAGTCCAGTTAGACTCAGTTCATCCAGCTAGACTTAGTTCATCATCAGATCAGACTTAGTTCTCCATCAGATCAGGCTCGGCTTGAATCTTTGTCAGCTTCAGTCTCTCTTTTAGTCAGGCATGCGCCCCCTCTGGGCTAGGGTTTCGGTTTTTGCTATAAATAAAGCACAGTTTCCTCTTTTCCAAGCTAGTTAGAGTCAAATTGAGGAGTTGTTGTTGTTGTAATGTTGCTATATTTTTTATGTTGAAATAAAGAAAAGCTTTGGAGGCAAGATGGTGTCATGTTATTATGTGTGGATGAGCATTGCCATGTTTCACTGAGGTAACCTGTATCTGTGTTCATAACTTGCTTATTTTGATATTGTGAATCCAGTGCTAAAAGATTGATAATAAGTTTATTATGATCTTGATAGGAAATGAATATGTTAATAAGTTTATTGGATATCTCTTTTTCTTTTATGCATGTCTAGAGATCTAGATTTAACATGTTTTATAAGTTTATATGCATGCTATTCTAATATCTCTGTTTATGTATTAACCGGATCTCACAAGCATCTTGGCAAGCCTTTGGATTAGTTGCAGGTTCCTAGCTTAGAGAGGGTGTTGATCTAGTTTGTTTCTTCACTTTCTCCAAAAAATTTCTCAAAGGCATAGTCCCTCGACATTCCACCGGAAAGCTCCACGGTCAATATTCACGGCTATAGGCTTTCCTTCTTCTCTTTCTCCTCTCAAAATTTAAAATCTACTCGGTTACTTGGTTCAGAGCTTTAATATTGTTTAGATCTATTATCTTAAAGTAAATTTAGCATAGATCTATCTTCTCAAAGCCCATAATCTAGATCTTGTTCTTGAAAGGTTTCATAAGCATTTTAGATCTAGCTTTAGGGAAATCGTCTTTTTTGCATGCCATTTTAAAGAGAATTTGTAGCTTGCATGCATTAGATTTATGTTTTCTGTTATAAAAGATAAATCCAGCAATTAGTGCACATCATATTGGCTACCTAAAAGGAAAGCCAAGATACCAAGGAAAGCTTGCTTTCCTTGGTTCCCTTTTTGCCTTTTTTAACTAGTTTTAACTTAGCTTTTTTTTTGGTTAAAAATAAGCTGACCCAATGGTACTTTCAGAGTGCTTTTGGGCATATTTCAGTCTAATAAGCTTGCTGGTTTTTAGCAGGTATAATAGAAAAGAGGAGGAGCTGCTGTTCGAAAGTGACTTTTGGGCCATCCGAATCCCCCCAGGGGTCTCCCTTTTTGACTGAAATCTTTAATTTTTGCACTTTGTAAGCTCTTGGTTTCATTTTGTATAAGAATTAAGAGGCATCATATCAATTTGCTGATATTGTAACTGCTGGTAATAAAAAATAATTCCGAATAAGCTCTTTCGACCCCATTCCCCATCCCCCTTGGGGGGATGCGCGTCATTTTTTCCTTTTTTGCATTTTCTTATTTTTTCGCTCTAAATTAGTTTCATTTATGCAAAATAGTATACTTTGATTACATTTATCATATCTTCCATATCATAAGGTCAAAGTAACTTTAATACTTACCCCACGATTTCCTGATTGACCCAAAAGGGGAAAGAGATGCGTGGTAGGATTAATTAGAAAACCTGTGGTTTGTTTTATTGTTGCTTCTTTATTCATTTTTGCAAGAAATCTTTTAAAATCAACCCCCTCCTTGATTCCTTGATTGAGGTCCACTTGGACCGAAAGAGGTTCCTGGAGGGTTTTTCTTTCTAACAAAAACACATCCTTTAAAATTTACTAAAAATTACAAAGACTTCGGTGTGTATGCTCTGCGTTTTGGCTGCGGTTCGTCCGATCAGTTAAGCTGCATTAAAAGCAACGTAAGTGACTAGATTAATTAGGTTTCACTTTCCCCAATTAACCACAATCAGGTGAAAATCCAACGCTTCGAACAAACCGTAAGCAGTGGCAAAATACCCAAAGGAAGTGGGAACTCCTGGACAGTGACCTCGGGGCGTCGATCTCTGTTACACCCTAGCGGGTGTATTATGAACACAGTCTCAGAGACTCCATTCAGCCCACACATTCCTTGCGGGTAGCCGTGAAGGTTTTATTTTTGGACATACTGCAAGTACCCCTCGGGTATATCTGGTGTCCCCTTTCGCCTAATTTAATCCACTCATTTTTCATATTAACTTAAAACGTACCAAGAGACATTTGCAAAGCATTCACTCCAAGCACATGCAAGTACATTTAATTATTGTGTGACTCCATTTTAAGGCACTGGTTATTTGATTACTTCTATCAATATATATATTGTGTGTTAGCATTGTGCTTACTTGTGCTCATTTTTCATCTTGTCATCTATGGTTATTAATGGTTAATTTCAAACTCCTAAGCAACTTATTCAATTTAACATCATCATACTAAAGTAGTTTGCCTTAGTAACTTAATAGGGTCTACCCCCCTTGGTTTCGTTAGGAGTTGAGCATAAACGGAGGAGTCAAGAACAAGGTGACATCCTTGACTCGACACTTTCCCCCAAGGACACACCGAGTGGCTTGAAGATTTCTGCCACGTCCCCCCCCAGGTGTGTGAAAGGCGGCAACAGACCCTTGGATCGGAGCAAGTGAGCCTCTTATATTATCGGAAGGATTAGTAAATGAATTGCATGATGAAGGTGTATTTGTCTTGAGAGAGGCTAGCAAGTTTTTCAGATTCTGTCAACTATGGTTAGTCATGGAAGTCTGCAACAGATCTGGGATTGGAAGGTAGTATAGCACTGGAGTGGGAAAACTATATCAATCAATTATTTGCAGGCGCTATTAAGTTGTCAAATGAAGAGGATAGTTTGTGTTTGTCTAAGAACAAAGCTATTGGAGTGTTAACGTAAAAATTGGCATGTGAAGCGTTGGTGGAAGAAGATTTTTCCAAAGATAAGAAGTGGTTGCAGTTAGCTGTTTGGAAGGTCCCAGGTCCTTTAAAGGGAAACATTACTCTATGGTTAGCTTTGGACAATAAATGATTGACTTGGGATAATAGAATCAAGCGGAGATGGTGCGACCCAAGTTGGTGCAGTGTTTGCTCTAAGGATGCATAATCGATTGCTCATTTGTTTGACTTGTGCGATTATATATGGAAGGTGAAAGATTTTTTTTTCAATACAAAAACATGTTGGTCGATTGACTCACTAGAAGGATGTGTAAAAGAGTGGTAGACAGACGGTTTGGTTAAATAGTACAGTGCATTGCCTAACATTCTGGTATACTAGATATGGTGGATACATAATCAAAATATCTTTCAGAACTTAGTTATCCTGTTGGAGCTAGTAGTGCACAAAATCATTATGTAATGTCCCCAGCTAAGACCCCTGCTTGTATCATGTAATTTGATATGTATTGCCCGAGTAGAAGGACAAATGTAAAATTTCACCATAGTAATATAAATTATAAACTGGCTTCGGTGGTGGAAGCATGCTGAAGAGATAGAGGATTGGTAAATTCACCAAGGGAAAGTGAGGGGGGGTTGTATAGCCTAGAAGGGGGCTAAGTCATAACCCTGTCAACCTTGTAACCCTAAGAAGACCCCTTTTCACCTTTTGTTAAGCTAATCCTGTGCTAAACATTGTTTTACCTTTTTAATTTCTGTTTAAGTTGCTCAGTATGTTTAAGGGGTGGTTAGTGGAGGATTAGGCGAGGAATTATTGGTGTCTAATGACATGTTCCTGTGTGGGGAATAGTTCCCATGCAGGGTGGTGGAATCGATCTTGGGGGAAAAGAGATCGGGTTGGTGGAAGAATGGGTATGTCGTGGATGGTGTGTGGGTTGTGCGACTTTGCGACGATGAAACAGGAGAGCATGAAGAGAAGAGTGCGTAGAGAGGAATAGGTTGCGTGTGTTGTGTACCAGTGTTGAACTGTATGAACCCAAACCATTCTTTCCTTGTTTTGTTAGGTTATCCCTACTTGAATGCTATGTGGTGGTCAATATTAGTGGCAAATTATGCATGAATTGATTTGGTATAGTTCCTAGCTATTGAAGTAAGACGTGATGAGTTTCATTGTGGCACCATTAGAAGGATACTAGAGTGGGAGTTGTGTGATTTGGCATGGAATTGGCCATATCCAGCTTATTGGATGCTTGTAGACATGTTTAGAATCTCAGTGTTTGGGAATATGGCCAATTTGATATTTCCTATGTTGGAAATAAATTTTGGTTCCTTGTGTTTAGGAGTTTGGCCATAATTATTTCCTGAGTTGGAAATAGAATCTGAATCCCTGTGTTGGGGGTGGGCCGAATGTTATTTCCTATGTTGGAAAGAGATTTAAGAAGAGAGGAGAGTCTCTTAGTGAATTTACAAGTCCCATCTCGGTGGTGGTCTTTGAGTGCCGAAATAATATAGGCTAGGCAGGGACCTACGGTTGGGTGGAGCGTAGCAGCCACAAAGCCAGTTGTCAGTTTTTTTTGCATTCAGTTGCTTAATTGTCTGAATGCTTGATTTATATAAAGTGTGCATGCTGCTATGCTAATTTGTCTGCAAAAGGATGAATTACTGTTATGTTGTGATAATGATTTGGTAATAAGTCTTGTCCATGGTGTTGGATACCTTGTTTTTTGGGATGAAAGGCATGCCTTGTGTAGTGTTATGACGATTCTTGTAGTTTCCCCGTAGAGTAATCCTATACAGGATGGCAGAGGGGAAATTCAACTGAAGTCATGACCTACGATATCCAAGACCTCTGAAAGAACACAGATGTCACACCAGTCAAGGATATTGGCACTTTAGACTCAGAGTGGATTCTAAGCCTAGGGGGCGTCCCTATGACCAAGATGACCCTAAAAACAAGGAATGGAGGAGAATAACCTAGGGAAACTTGGTTAAAACTCTTAGTAGGAAAGTTAATTAGAGTTTTGCACAATTACTAAGAGGAAATGAGTGTTTATGTGAAAAGCCCCAATTTACCCTAGGGTTTTATGCATGAAAATTGGATCTAGGGGTAAATGGCGAAATTAAGCGAAATTAAACACTTGGATTGATTGCTAGGTGTAAGATTAGACAATTTGAGATGAAACTAGCAATACCTAGTTTGTGGATCTGAAAATACTCACTCCTCCCAAGGAGGGTGTCTTCCCCTAAGAAGTAGACTAGTGCGTTGGATGGGAAAATGGAGTCCAGTGATGATAAAATTTTAAACTTAGGGGTTTTAGAGTAATTCCAAAGTGGGTTTTAGGTTTAATACACCGTCAGAAACTAGAACCTACAGATCTTAAAAATGAGAGTTTTAGATGAGGGTTTGATGTGAAAGGAAAATGCAGCCCCAACCAGATACATAGAATAAAGATAGATCTTACCTGGGAGAAACTTTCTTGATGTTTTTGAGGACGAATACCGAGGTGACGAAGACTATTCCCGCATAGATCAAGTGGGACGATGGTGCAAATCCAATTCTATCCGAATCGCCCAGGAACCCACAAGTGCACCCTCTCTCCTGCCAAGACAAGTAAACAACAATGAGATCGACAAGAAAAAGGACGAATGCAAGTAAGAAGATGAAAGATAAGAGAAAATGATTGATCGTAGGTAAAAACTACTCCTTGTTAACACAACGATTTGAAAGATATGAAGAGGGTTTCCCCAGCCAGTGCGCCTCTGTCAAATTGCCTTCTTCCCTGCAAGTAAAAATAATGGATCCAAAATATGTTAGAGATATTCACCACGATATTCCAATGCAAGCGAAAATAGCATCAATCAATCACAAAGAACATTCTTCAATCATTCACATAAGACGAGATCCTCGAAAAATTTCTCTATTATTCTTCAAGAACCAATGGTGCCAAATTTTCCGATGAGATACAATGAGGGGGGTCTCTTCTTTATATAGATTTTGAGAGACACAAATCCTAACTTACTTTTTCATCCAACGGTTGAGATTAAAACATCATCAATGGTGGAGATCACTTTTACATGGATCAACATGACTAAGTCAAGAGGGGGATGAATTACCTCATAAAGCCCATTTTTACAACATGATAAATCATTACTTTTGCAAATTTGACACTTAGGGGACATGGTGGGGGGGGTTATTAGGGGGTCCCCCCACACATATTTCTAAAGATATCACTTGATTTTCACACTTTTATTTTGGCCATTTTGTCCAATTTCACCCTATGGAGGACGTCCTCCCTAAGAGAGCCAAAATAATAATCTGAAACATCAAACCGACTGAAACTGATGCAAATATGCTCGGAGAGCCATAATAAATCATCCAAAGAAATTCCTTTGCCATTTCCTTGAGCACACAAGCCAAATCGATTTCTTCAGTGATTTCCTAGTTCATTTTTTAGTGGTACATCCTCTGAAAATAATAATAATCATCACAACTTCGTTCAGGTTGGGAACTGGGGCAAACTGACTACATAGAAGTGTTTGGAAACATAGTAGAATGGTATAAGTGACTACTCATACCTCCTGGAACACTGTGGTGCTCTAGGAGAACCAAAATCACTTCAATAATAATATAATCTGACCAATAATAAAGTGATAATAATCATTGGTCATGCAATCTAAGGCCAAACTTTGAAAATTTAAACCATAGTATTTGTCGAACACTATACAAGGAATGAGTTCTCATCCTTTGACCATTGAATTTTTCAAACAACCTTTAATTTCACATAAGATAATAGCCAGCCTCCAAAGGCAGGTTCCCTGGAAAGCCTTATGGGCTCTAGTAAATGACTAAGGCCTAGCCCTGCTGCCAGCTTGCATCCATAGCCCCAACGGGTTTGCCTCACCCTGTTACCCTTGTGGGGGGTAAATGAGCCTAACATTATACAAGGAATGAGTACTTATCCTGCGGCCACTGACTATTTTATAACATTCACACTTTGCATCATTTAGATATAACATTTATGCGTTCCAATGCTTTAGTGTCTAAAGACACTGTTGGGTGGAGCACTTGTTTTGAGGACTAAAGAAAAACCATCCGGTGAACTTAGTCACATTGGCCAAACCACATACTTCATAGCCAGAGACACAGAACAACATGGAGTCCATCATGCACAGGGGTCAACATGGGGAAAAGATCTTCAATCTCACAAGTCTCAATGAACACAGGTCATGGGAGAAAAACAATTAGGGATGAATTGGATGGATGGGGACAAATGAGACATGGAACCAACATAGCACTAAGGTTTAAAATTTGTGTAAAGCATGGCATAAGCAATAGCCTTTAACATTACACCCTTTAATTATTCGCAACAGAAGTTCAAGCATTAATACATATGTAATATAAGCACAGGTCACCATGATCATCCTAACACAACAAGCTTAGGTGTTTAACATACATCAAAGAGAAAAATCCAAACAAGGAGCCATATATCTGATCTCACCATATACTTGTCTCTATTTGATATGCCCATCTGTAACTGTGTGTACCATATCTGCTACTTTGCTCGAATGAACTAGGTCACCACTCATCTCAATGGACAAGGAGATCTTAGTATTGGAAAGGAAATATTTTGTAACTGATGCTGATTTAGGGCTCTGAATGGATCATGTTGTACAATGTGATCCATGCTGTATCCCCATCAATATGTTTGGCTCAAAAAAATAAAGAAAAACAATCTAGATGTTGCATCATGGTAGCCCAACTACAATATATGTGATAACATGTACGTGTATCCTTGTTTACTATTTGTATATGTATTTAACAATGATTTGATGTTATGTAATTGAGCATTGGTGCATGTGTCCATGTTGGTAATGGGTTAATGGAATAAATGCATGAGTTTAAGTTATTTTCCATGTTCCCTTTTCAGAGAATGGATGCTTATTTCAAGTTTACTAAATCCTTGTTAAATTAATGAGAATTGGAAGTTTAATGAATTAAGGGAAAATAATTCCAATTTAGAAAAGTAATCTCTTAAATAAGTATTCTTGTGTGATAATATAACTCTATATAGGATTGTTGAAATGATTGCTCAACATGCTTTGTAAAGAATCCCGGATTTGCTATAGGCAGTGCTAATGGTTCTTAGTAGTTGTAGCATGGCCATGCTTGCTCATCCTTGTCAAATGTCCTCTGTTTTGAGTTATTGGAAGATGTAGCATGACTGATGTGATTATTCTTAATAACTTGCTCATTGTTTTGAGTTAATTTGTCAACGAAGTAAAGAGGCCATGACATGTATGGAGTGTTTAAATTCATGCGGTTTGATTGTTGGACTATGAAGAATATATTTCTTTGTAAGTTTAACTCTGTCTTGAGTATTTGAAGAGGAATAGCATGATTCAGAGTTTATTCAAGTTTTGCATAGACTAGAAGTTTATGGTTTGAACTCTTATGTTCACCATGTTTCTTGTCTGGTTTATTATTACTGGGAAGTTGAATGGAACCATGGTTTTGGTTGGCCTATTCTTGTTTTTATGCATAAAAAGGAACAAGTGTAAGAATGTTGTTGTTAAGCAGTGTTCCTATGTTTCTTTAATCAATTAATCTGCTTGTTCAGTATGGATCTGTTGTAAATTGCATGAATTGTAAGGAAGTTTAATATTAAATTTCTGTTTGAAATTGCAATGCAGCTTGTATGTTTAAAATCGTTTTCTCTTGTTTTGTGATAGTCTGTGTTTGACATTTAAATTGGTTAATTTGTGGTTGATTTGTAGCTCGAAGGACTATTAAACCGACGGGTTAATGGTCTGTTAAGGCTCGACTTGGATTGTTTTATCCATAGTGGCTTTGCTTTTGTCTCTTTGTTCGATCTTCAATTTTAATTTTTTAGGCTTGTTCGAAAGTTGGTGCGTATACTTGTGGCCAAAGATTCAATGCCAATTTTAATGGAGGAAACCCTTTGTGATTTTCCTTGTGTGTTGCCTTTGTTTTTTTATAAATTTTGGATGTGTTGGTTTGTGAAGTCGAATTGAATCGGGACCGTTGGTTATGGTGTCGACATTTAATCTCGTCCGTTGATTACCTTGCCGCCAACTCTCAACTTCTGATTTGCTGACATCGAAAATCGGAAGTCAGAACTGTTCGTTGTGTTATGTTGTTGTTCCGACTCTTAACTCCCGACTTCCAATGTGCCGACGTCGAGAATCGAAAGTCAGAACGGTTTGTTTTGTCATACTGTGGTTCCGACTCCCAACTTTCGACGTGTCGATGTCGGGAATTGAAAGTCGAGATGGAGTGTTGAGTTTGGTTGCGTTTCTGACTTCCGACTTCCGATGTCGGAATTGTAATGTTGGTTTGTTGCATTTCCGACTTTTGACTTCCGATGTCGGGATCGAATCGTCGAGATTGTAATGTTTGGTTTGTTGTGTTTTTGACTTCCAACTTCCGACTTCCAATGTCGGGATTGTATTGTTGTTGTTTTGACATTTCCGACTTATGACAACCGATGTCAGGACTAGAACGTTGGAGTCGTTTTGTTGATATTGCTCATGCCGATTCGCGACTGTCGATTTTGGAATTCGGCACAGTAATGTCGAGATCGACATTTGGAATGTTGTGAGGCAGATTAAGCCATAGGGGTTGTTTATTGAGTTGTTTAACATTATTAATTGTGGATTAATGAATTTTAATCTGTATTTTAGAATTAAATGTTGTTTAACATGCTTATTATTGGATTAATGATATTTTAATCTGTGTTTAAGGCTCGATTAGGTTAATTGAGCTGTGTTTTTAATCTTATGTTTCAGCATGTATATGATTTGATTGATTCTAATTGTTGATTGTTTAACTGTGTAATCGAATTTGTTCAAATAAATTTATGCTTTCCCTATATTGAGTGTGTTTTGTTTATTTGCATTTGATTTTAATTCTTTGCGAAATTTTGGAGCTCGTTTTAAGAGCTCCGTTATTGTGTTCGGTTGTCGATGGGTTTCATGTGGTTGTGTAGCGTCGAGAGGGGCGTTACACATTATGTCAACTAATGACTATAAAAATCCATTTCAAAGTTAGAGGACACAAATAACTGGTTATGCAGAGTCTGGATTATCTAATTCCCAAGGGTTATTTTGATGGAGCGAGCCAGGGACATCCTCCGTTGGGGGAGCAGGTGCAATTCTGTTTTTTAATCCTTTACATTGTTATAAAACTTAATATGCATTTGGAAGAGGTACAAACATGAAAGTTGAATTGTGATTTATGATTTTGCTGAAAGGTGCGGTCCAAAAAGGTTGCACAAAATTACGGGTTCTGAGAGATTTGGAAGTAATCGATTGGGCGAAAAAGAAGTGCAAAAGCGAGATCATTAGTTTGTTCCTGATCCTAGAAATGATAGAAGAGGAAGCTAAAGTTTTTGAATGGATAACTTATTCTCATATCTACAGAGATTTGAACTAGGAAACCAATCTATTGTCCAAACAAGCATTATAATTGAATGTTGGTTCCCTTCTAGAGAAGGAGTTCAAGGAAGAGAAACTCTGGGACGAATTATTAGTTTCACTCTTTTAGTATGCCTTTTAAAGCTTTTGGTCAGGGATGGGTTTGTACTTTTTTTTTGTCATTAGAGCAAATTTGGGGTCTAAAATGGTCCTCATAAGAAAATGAGCCACACCTCATAAGAAAAATAGTCATTGATGAGTTGGAATTCAAGAACCAATAGAATTTCAAGAAAAAGAGTCAACAATAATGGTTGACTTGGCATATTTGTCATAAAAATACTACTTTTTAAATTTCTATATTCAATTTATCTCCATGTGGTTTTACTCAAATTTCAAGCGGGAGCACTCATTGGATGTGAAATTAAATTCAAGTAACATTTTTTTAATGTATTTTTCATTTTTCGTGCGGTGGGGTCCCTCAAAAATATGCATTGTGGGTACTGTTATCCAACTTTTTGTACCATAAGTTGGGTTACCTGAGGAGCCGCCAGTTGACAGACTTGTTCAAAGTCTGATTCCAGTGTATTAGTTGATCCATCTGCTTGTCTAGCCAATATTGGCTAGTCACTTTTTGATTTGAATAATTTTGACCATGGCCCCGCGGGGTTTGTAATAAAATGTGCTAGTAGGATATTTTTG
>LPNX010136729.1:0-115446 GCA_001517045.1 Pseudotsuga menziesii
CCTGCCCGTGAGCCTGGTTTCATATATCTAAAATATTGACTTACGCGCCCTGGGTCAACTAAAAAGACATAGCTTGACATTGCCGTCGCTATAGCGACGTCGCTCCGTGGATACAGCGACGTTGAAGGAGGAAGCCATCGATATAGCGACGGCGGAGATTACCAACGTCGATACAGCGACGAGTAAGCGTCGATACAGCGACGGCACGTTCATTTTGCTTCCGATTTCACACCAAAAAGTATGAAACGTGGAAAACCTCCGTGGAAAAACCCGCGCTTTTGTATTAGTGTTTGGAGACCTAAAACCACCTAACATTGGACTGATATACTCTTGCTGTTGTAGTACAATCAACTTAGGACAATCAATTGTTAGTCCTAAACTATCTGGCCAAAGTAAATGATAAGTATGTCATGTTGAGTTAGTTAAGAGATACTAGCAAAAGTAAATGAGTACTTGAGCTCATGTTGTTGCTCGATTTAGGAAGCTTATATTGTTGCACAAGTGTTAAATGATCTCCCTGTTTGTGTTGAAATTTGGGACTATGAACCTATTGCAACCATTAAACCCTAGTTTGTAGGCTATGCACTAGTTTGTAGAAGCCCTACCTTATATGTAAACCCTAGCTTGTATGCAAAACCCTAGATTGTAGTAAGAGTGCTAGTTTCGTATAGTAAACCCTAGTTTGTAAGCTATGCACTAGTTTTTAGAATCCCTAGCTTTTATGTAAACCCAATTGTCCTTGAACGACATTTTCATCGCTCCATTTGGTTTTTTGCTCCCGGACCAAGATTGACCAAGTGTCCTTGAATGGAATTTTCATGCGACCTGCAACTTGACATAAATCGACAACCGAAGGTCGGATCGATGAAACGTCGAATCCGTTGGTCTCTTGGCATGCCATTACCCCTAGGTGGCCCTCTCCCTCGTGTCCTTGTGGCCCAATGATGCCGTTGTACAGTCATTTCCTAAACTAGCTTTTTGCCCAGTGCACCTCAATGCAAATATGGCATTGGTGGGTCAACTTTGCAAAACCCTAGACCGAGCCAGTGTTGGTGGTCTACCCACATCATCATTGCCCATACACACTTGCAGGAGCCGACGACACACACTTTCATCGCTCCGTTTGGTTTTTCGCTCCTGGACCAAGATTGACCAAGTGTCCTTCAATGGCCTTTTCATGCGACCTGCAACTTGACATAAATCGGAAACCGAAGGTCGGATCGACGAACCGTTGAATCCGTTGGTCTCCTGGCATGCCATTACCCCTAGGTGGCCCTCTCCCTCATGTCCTCATGGCCCAATGACTCCACTATACAGTCATTTCCTAAACTAGGGTTTTGCCCAGTGCACCTCAATGCAAATCTGGCATTGGCGGGTCAACTCTACAAAAACCTAGACTGAGCTAGTGTTGGTGGTCTACCCATGTCGGCATTTCCCATACACACTTGCAGGAGCCGACGGCACGCACTTTCGTCGCTCCGTTTGGTTTTCCGCTCCTGGACCAAGATTGACCAAGTGTCCTTGAACGACATTTTCATGCGACCTGCAACTTGACATAACTTGGCAACCGGAGGTCAGATCGATGAACCATCGAATCTGTTGGTCTCCTGGCATGCCATTACCCCTAGGTGTCCCTCTCCCTCGTGTCCTCGTGGCCCAATGATGCCGTTGTACAGTCATTTCCTAAACTAGGGTTTTTCCCAGTGCACCTCAATGCAAATCTGGCATTGGTGGGTCAACTCTGCAAAAACCTAGACTGAGCAAGTTTTGGTGGTCTACCCATGTTGTCATTGCCCATACACACTTGCAGGAGCCGACGGCACACACTTTCGTCGCTCCGTTTAGTTTTTCGCTCCCGGACCAAGATTGACCAAGTGTCCTTGAATGGCATTTTCATGAGACCTGCAACTTGACATAAACTGGAAACCAGAGGTCGGATCGACGAACCGTCGAATCCGTTGGTCTCCTGGCATGCCATTACCCCTAGGTGGCCCTCTCCCTTGTGTCCTCGTGGTCCAATGACTCCGTTGTATAGTCATTTCCTAAACTAGTTTTTTGGCTAGTGCACCTCAATGCAAATCTGTCATTGGTGGGTCTACTATGCAAAAACTTAGACTGAGCCAGTGTTGGTGGTCTACCCACATCGACATTTCCCATACACACTTGTAGGAGCCGACGACATGCACTTTCGTCGCTCCGTTTGGTTTTTTGCTCCTGCAAGAAAATCAAATCTAATTATAAATATAATTATACTAATATTTAGTCTTGATGACTCAAGCATGGCACCCAAATAGGACACATGTGACAAATTTAAAATACATATAAGAAAAGATAGAGAAAATAATATAAATTTATATACGTCCACAAATGATCACAATAGTAGGTCATTGACCTAATTTTGTGGTCATTAGTTGGACATTAATAAAATTATCCTATCTTATTTTATACATCCAAATATATCAAATTGTTGGCAACATAAATCTCAATATTATTTTTACATGGACATTATCATAATGTATAAAACTACTCTAAAATAATCAAAAGCCCATAATCATCTTAATCTTAAATATAAGAAGTACTAAATTCCTCAAGTAAACAATTCCCAGAATTTTTGCTTATCAATCCCAATATTTCAGAAGCTAGAAGTATCAAGTTACAAATCCATATACACATGTAATTATTCTTGGGGCAAAGATATGTAGTGGATAGTCACAATTATGCATTAAATTACATATATACAAAATGTTCCATTGTAACAATAGATACTATGGAGCTAGCCTGTGCAACATTAAATATCAAGAGTAATATAAGGTCACTTCTAGATATAGTCTCTTTCATTTCACCAAGAGTTACAATTTTTTCTAAAATTCAAGCTGCATGTACCTTAACAAAGGACTTGGATCCTTTCCTCAAGCTAATAAGGATACAAATAAAACCCTAAGATTGATATATCTTATGATACAATACTGAAAGCTAGAAGCAAAAGGAAGTCAAAATGTAGGTTATAAAGAAGGTGTAGTGCAATTTTAATGTGAAGTCATAGGTAGGATACGCATCATGCTTTATCATGTGACCATGATAAGAAATATCATTCTGCAAATTCATCATTTTCTGTGTAGGATACCAACAAATGGCCATCATATTTCTTCCACCACTATATCAACACCTATACAACTTAGATATTTCATGGCTCAGTACACTTCGTTAACTTGATTATTAAACATGTTGGTATGGGTGAGGCTAGTGTTTGTGTCAAAAACATGGGGTTGGGATTGAAAAGTGCATAGGCCAAGATTTAAATTGTCGGATCATTCTTGTAAGCAATTTAGGGGTATGGGTTGACCACTAAATGGGCCCCTATTTTCTATAGGAAGTCCAATAGGGATTTCATGTCAAAATTCTCATTGAAATGACCAGTAAATGATGTGATAAATGAAAAAAGTATGGCCATAGAATGAGCATGTAGAGACCTCAATTTGATGTTCATGTGAAACCTTAACAAATTCAAAGGGTAGGTTCTTAAACAATCCCATCCATCCCTTGTGCATGCCCTCATACTATGGGTGGTATATATTTGAATGAATGGTCATTCGAAGAGACCATAGCATCATTGATGTGATTGGCCTTGCCCCAATTAGTTTGAATTATCCCTACTTCTCCCTAATAGAGGAGGAATAAAGAAAATCCCATAATTCCATATATCATCAAAATGATCTATTATATTATTCCCCACTTTCCCTATGTTTCTTATTCCTCCCTCTTTGGATTCTTTACTTTCAACCACACACCATAACAAACAAAAAGGGGGTACTAGATCTCATATTTATAAATAATAAATACCCATATCATAATTAATATATGAAGTTATCATTTTGGATATCAGTATGAAAATTTCAACCATGACAGTGCCCCCATAAACGAAATTCACATTGGCAATTAACTAGAGGAAGCATTCCCAAACATATACAATCATAATGGCAAAAAAAACCATTGAAAATGCAATGATATGAATAGCTACTCATACAATTTCAGAAACCCACATCAAAGCCAATTATGCAAATCTTTCCAATAGAATAAGCATGTGATGAATACCTATCATGGAAATATTAATAGCCTGTATCCATTGTTGAGAATATTATCAACTCAATAGTATGAATAGCTATTTATAAAATTTAACAAGCCTGCATTAGACCCAATGTTGGAAATCTTGTCAACTGAGCCATATGAATACCATAATGCCTTATTTAACCATATTGGGACATTCCTCTGCTTTATTCCCAATTCAAGGTGTGTTACTGTTTGTTGCTGCTCAGAAATTCCCCCAATGTGCCCAAAAGTTTCATGTGATGTTCAACGGGTGCTCAAAATGGGAAATTAATCCTCAAATTTAGACCAAAATTAGGAATTTTGCATATTACGACTTAAATTAACCCAGATTTCAAAATGACACTCTTCATTGCTAATTATATGCACAAATGTCCTTGAAAGACCTTTTCATGCGACCTGCAACTTGACATAACTCGGCAACTGGAGGTTGGATCGACGAACCATCGAATCCGTTGGTCTCCTGGCATGCCATTACCCCTAGGTGGCCCTCTCCCTCGTGTCCTTGTGGCCCAATTACTCCGTTGTACAATCATTTCCTAAACTAGGGTTTTTCCCAGTGCACCTCAATGCAAATCTGGCATTGGTGGGTCAACTCTGCAAAACCCTAGACCGAGCTAGTGTTGGTGGTCTACCCATGTTGGAATTTTCCATACACACTTGCAGGAGCCGGTGGCACGCACTTTCATCGCTCCGTTTGGTTTTTTGCTCCCGGACCAAGATTGACCAATTGTCCTTGAACGACATTTTCATGCGACCTACAACTTGACATAACTCGGTAACCAGAGGTTGGATCGACGAACCGTCGAATCCGTTGGTCTCCTAGCATGCCATTACCCCTAGGTGGCCCTCTCTCTCGTGTCCTTGTGGCCCAATGATGCCGTTGTACAGTCATTTCCTAAACTAGTTTTTTGCCCAGTGCACCTCAATGCAAATCTGGCATTGGTGGGTCAAATCTACAAAACCCTAGACCGAGAAAGTGTTGGTGGTCTACCCACATTGGAATTTTCCATACACACTTGCAGGAGCCGATGGCACACACTTTCGTCGCTCCGTTTGGTTTTTCGCTCCCGAACCAAGATTGACCAAGTGTCCTTGAACGACCTTTTCATGCAACCTGCAACTTGACATAAATCGACAACCGGAGGTCGGATCGACGAACCATCGAATCCATTGGTCTCCTGGCATTCCATTACCCCTAGGTGGCCCCCTCCCTCATGTCTGCGTGGCCCAATGACTCTGTTGTACAGTCATTTCCTAAACTAGGGTTTTGCCTAGTGCACCTCAATGCAAATCTGGCATTGGTGGGTCAACTCTGCAAAACCCTAGACTGAACAAGTGTTGGTGGTCTACCCACGTTGGCATTTCCCATACACACTTGCAGGAGCCGATGGCACACACTTTCGTCGCTCCGTTTGGTTTTTCGCTCTCACACCAAGATTTACCAAGTGTCCTTGAACGACATTTTCATGCGACCTACAACTTGACATAAATCGGCAACCGGACGTTGGATTGATGAACCATCGAATCCGTTGGTCTCCTGGCATGCCATTACCCCTAGGTGGCCCTCTCCCTCATGTCCTCGTGGCCCAATGACTCCGTTGTACAGTCATTTCCTAAACTAGTTTTTTTCCCAGTGCACCTCAATGCAAATTTGGCATTGGTGGGTCAACTCTGCAAAACCCTAGACCGAGCTAGTGTTGGTGGTCTACCCACATCGAAATTTCCCATACACACTTGCAGGAGCCGACGGCACGCACTTTCATCGCTCCATTTGGGTTTTTTCTCTCGGACCAAGATTGACCAATTGTCCTTGAACAACCTTTTCATGCGACGTGCAACTTGATATAACTTGGCAACTGGAGGTCGTATCAATGAACCGTCGAATCCATTGGTATCCTGGCATGCCATTACCCCTAGGTGGCCCTCTCCCTCATGTCCTCGTGGCTCAATGACTCCGTTGTATAGTCATTTCCTAAACTAGGTTTTTTCCCAGTGCACCTCAATGCAAATCTGGCATTGGTGGGTCAACTCTGCAAAACCCTAGACCGAGCAAGTGTTGGTGGTATACCCACATCGGCATTGCCCATACACACTTGCCAACACGCACTTTCGTCACTCCGTTTGGTTGAATCTTTTATGTAGTAATTTGATATTTTGCTATGTATGCATGGCTATTTCCACTCCAATGAGTTATGTCAAACGTTTGATTAGGCTTTCCTAGTCTGCTATATATTGTTGAACCAATGAGTTATGTCAAACGTTGAACCAGAACATAACATTTCTTTTGTCACCATTACATGGATCAATGCTCTTATACTTACTAAACACATTGATGCTCTTATTGATACAAAATTATAGTTATTGAACACATACAAACTTCTATTTACTGAACAAATTGATGCTCTTATTGATACACAATTCACTTATGCCCTTATAGATGTTGTACTCACAAGTGATTGTAACTACATATCATTATATTGGTGTACTATCAAACAAATGACATCAATGTACCTTATATTAAGTTAGATACATAAACATTGAATTATTATAGATGCCTCGACACACTAAAATATTACTATAAGTCTTAGTGTTCCATATTGTAACATGCACACTGATGTGGTTCTGGAGAATACCATAAGCAGTATAGGTCAACATTCATAGTTCAACTAACTCTATCTAGGTGTGGTAATGTACACAAATATTTTGTTCTTTGGTGTGCCTCGCTATATACAATACAAATACAAACTTCTATATAGTGCACCAATGCAACTAGACACATAGCACATCCAGGGAAAAAACCTCTTGCATAAACCTTTACTTAACTCGTAATTTATTTTTATTATATTACACTTAAACATTAACTTGACTTGTAATTTATTTTTATTATATTACACTTCAACATTCACTTAACTTGTAATTTTATCATCCAAACTCACTACATTTAATTAGATGTATCCAATTAGTGTGCATGTCGTGAGTTCATTGAAACATTGTATTACATTGTATTGCACCTAGTTTGATTTAATTACATGTGCAAGAACTTTGACATAGTGCATTCATAAATAATAGATAATCCACACAATAGATTGACATAACAACATGTGGAAACCGAAGAACTCATACAAAGTGAAATATATCATTCATTTATAAGTGAAATGTCAATGTACATGTATCAAAAAGTAGATATATATCCAAAAGTACATGTCTCCAACATTACATGTATCCAAAAGTACATATATATCCAAAACTATCCAAAAGTACATGTATCCAAAACTATCCAAGCCACTTGCACATGTATGCAAATGTACATATATTCTATAAGGCATGTATCAAAAGTCAAGCTTCCCTCTTGTTCTTTCCCAACTTTGATCCACTAGGCTCATCTCTGGGATCAATGTGCGTCGATGGATCCTGCAAATTAAACATCAATTATTAAATTGAACTAACTATGTACTAATACATTAGAAAATTATAACAAACACTCACCCCCACCTTTGGACGTGTTGGTGTCCGTCCTATCACCAATCTCCTCCTCAGTGGAGTCGGACTCTGCAATACCATATCTCAATTAACTCAAAACCTATCAACATCTTGTTGGAAATTGAATGAAACAATTAGTCATCAATAGACATCTCACCTCAACGACATCCAGTGATAGATGGAGTTTAGTTCCTTGTGTCGCAGACGGAGCCGTTGGTTCAACATCAATGATGGTTGGATCGGGGGGGCCATGAGCTACTTCTTCTGTTGGTGGCTACAATCACCAAATGTTTAAGTAGTTAGACATGCATGAGTAAACAATAAAATACAATAATAAACTATGTCTAGCTAAACAACAATAATAAACTATATGTTTATATCAACTTAACGAGTTCAAATATCATCGAAGGATATACATTACCATGGTAGAACCAAGGGGGGCAAGAACTGCTCCTGCTGTTGGTGCCTCAACTGTGGTCGAAACAGGGGGGGCAAGAACTACTCCTGCTGCTGGGGCCTACAATCACCAAATGTTGAAATAGTTAGACATGAATGAATAAACAATAGACAACAATAATAAACTATGTTAAGATCATGTTGAAATAGTTAGGTATACCTCGGTGTGACTAGCTGCCATTGATGAAGCAGCCTCAATTGCTGCATCAACCATCGATGCTAGACTTTCTTCCGTTAACTCCAGCTTCTGATGCAGTAAACATGCAAATCAAACATTAACAAAAACAACTTATGCACCGGATTTCAAGTTAAGCAAAAAATTGTCATCGAAGGATATACATTGCCATGGGCTCAGTAACTTTATGGCCGTGGGCAGCTCGAGTCTTTTTTGGAGTGGACCGCCTCATGTACACATGACCCTTGTCCACGGAAGGCCTGGGAGGAGATGCATCTGCAGGCAATGGCCCAGATGTTTGGTTCGGCGCCTACAATCAGCAAGTGTTCATGTAGATATATTTGGGATTTCTCCAGTCCAAGGATCCCTGAATAATGCAAAAATGTGCTCCTTTGTTATTTTTAACCTTTTTATTGCCACATAATCCAATCCATCCTCTTGTTCTCTTCTTTTCCTCTCTCTATATGATGTGATATCATATAGTATATTAGTTGACTACAAAATAGTGTCAACAATAGCATCCATGGTGGATGCAAGCAAGCGGCGAATCTCATCACCGCCACGAAAAGTAGCACTGATGCCCCTTAAGCGGGCAAGCTCAATCATAATCGCGACATTCGGATCCATTGCATCAACTGCAAAAAAAACATCAATAAGCAAATCATTAGAAACATATACATGGTATATAATGACGTCTCTTCAAAATTGAAAATGTATTAAATCAAACTCAAGTTAGCAATTTAATGACAAATTCACTTACATATATTTATTTAAACTTAAGATTAAACATTTCACAATTAAAACGTAAGTTTCGTTCAACTTATGACTACCATTAGAAGAAATTTGGGGTCTAAAATGGGCCTTATAAGAAAACATGCCAACAACAAATTTTGTGAGTTGGAATTCAAGAACCAATAGAATTTCAATAAAATGAGTCAACCATAATGGTTGAATTGACATATTTGTCATAAAAGAAAACTACTTTTTTTGTTCGTATTTTCGACATATCTCCATGTCTTTTTACTCAAATTTCAAGCAGGAGAGCTCGTTGGATGCGGAATTTAATCCCGCATCCAACGAGTACCCACACTGCATACTTTTGATGGACCGCTCTACCCCAAAAACAAGAAATACATCATCATCACGTTTTTTCAGGTATTTCTTGTTTTTGGGGTAGCGGGGTCCGTCAAAAGTATGCAGTGTGGGTACTCGTTGGATGTGGGATTAAATTCCGCATCTAACGAGCTCTCCCGCTCAGAATTTGAGTAAATACATATGGAGATATGTCGAAAATACGAACACAAAAGGTAGTTTTTTTCATTCTTCCTCCAAAATTAATAAGTATTATTTTATTATTTTAACTATTATTTTATTATTTTCCTTAGGAGGCCCATTTTAGACCCCAAATTTCCTCTAATGATTCAGTTAGTGAGTAAGTAAGAATTGGATATAACTCAAGTTCTGGCTTAGAAAGATGGTTGCGCTAACTTAGAAAGATGATTTGAATTTTGTTGAGAGGCTTGTCTTTCGTTTAAGGTTTGGATTTTGGTAGGAAAGGAGGAATTGTTCATTGTTTGGGACATGCCTTGGAGGATATGATGATGTTGCTTGATCAAGGACAATCTTTCTTAGAGCATGATGATGGATATTCCAGAGCTAGTATAGTCCAGAGTTCGACAGGAGAAAACCCCGATGATATGTGTCAATGGGCATTGTATGAGTACAATTTCAAGCTTATGATGGTCTCCTATGTGTATATATGTAGAGCGTATGATGTGTATTATGATGATCCTTGATGATTAATTTATATGTATCATGTAGGTCATGTTATGTACATGCGGGGTTCATCAGCTAAGATTGATGAATTTGTAGAGAATTTTGAGGAGTGTTCATTTTCTACTTGTCTTTTAGGATGTAATCGTGCAGTGTATGAGGATATTGGGGCATGCATTCTGAATAGTGAGTCATCTCTCCATTATGAAATTGTCCATGGTTCTATAGCGAGTACGATTTCTTTCATCACTTTTTGAAAAGATGCTTGTTTATGCTTCCAGTCATATTGTAAATATGTTTGTTTATGCTTCCTAGATTCTAGTGAGAGTGGTTTTTTTTCTAATGGTTATGGTTTTCACAATCTCTAGGAATTTTGGCTTGCTTGTAATTTTAAAGGCCTTAATTCATATGTATGGCATATGATGTAGATTTTTAGGCAATATTTGGTTTGTTGGTGAATTTCTCTTGAAGGGTAGGCTCTTTTGGTCATGTAATTGTTTGGGTTATTGACTATTCTATTTTTTTTATGTACTAGAGAGTTTCATTTGATTAGATATAGAATAGCATCTAAATTGCTTTTTATGAGGGAAAAAGAAAATAAAAAGTTTAGTCTTCCTACATAATGCATGTCAATAGGGTTTTTTTCCAATGGCATTGCCTAGAAACATTTGTGTCAATTGTATGTGATCAATTTATGTGTTTAGTCTTGGGAAAGGCATTGGCATATCATCATCTTTGGTTGGTTGGTGTTTTGGCTATGAGATGGTTGTTTTTTTTTATGGTTTTTATTGTATTTACAAATAAAAAATGGTAATTTAAGTAACTAATTGAAAAAAAAAAGCTATGGGTGAATGAATTACCTATTAATATGATGATTCACCGGAGGATTTGTCTTCAAATCGAGGAATGGGCACTCTTCCAAGCTCCTAGGGCACGGGAAGGCCATCGTAATGGTGATCCTGTTTGGTGAAAATGACTCTTGGGTCGGGACTGTGTGTCTTTTTATTTTTTTTTAAATTTACAAAACGTGCATGCGTTATGGTTACCTGGCCTACATGTCTGTTGACATGTCAGGCTCGGATTTACTATTCCAAGTGCTATGGAAGAGGAGCGCGTTCTTTTTCTATGTAACGTGAGCCTGTTCCTAAAAAGTAAGATTGCATCTAAAAGGTCCCTCAACTTCTTGCACACACCCTCTATTGAGCTTGTAATCAGTCAAGGCCTCATCTATCCATCCATCCATTCTATGTGCCTTTCCAGTGAACGAGGTAGTCTGTGGATTGTCTATGTCAAGGTAGTCTCAATAGTCTGTGGGTATTATCGACAACAAAACCCCAATGGTCCATCGCTCGTGTTGCTTCTCCACACCTTTCTCGCGTTGCTTCTCCCTACTATTTATAATAAAAGCCCCTATATTACATATGTTTTTATATAACCCATAAAATAAACAATGAATAAACCCCTAAACCCTAAATATGACCCCAATATAATAGTTTTTTTTAATAATTATTAAGCCCCAATATGAACGAATGTGATATGGTATTGGTCCCTCAGTGACACCTCCGTGGTTTCATACTTGAGTAAAATAATATCTCTGTTGCACTGTTTGAGTGTGTTAAGTTGTAATAAAGCCACGGGATTTGTATGGGCTACAAACTGTGCTCTGGCTTGAGTTTGGAATGTCATGATTCAATGATATTTTATGGACTATTTTTTCTGTGGATGTTGCTTCAGTAATTGGGGTTTCCTTACGGTTCACTTCAAGCAAACCCAAACACTCAAAAAGTGAAGTAGAGATATTCGTTCACTCAAACAAGGTTATGGTTTCTTTTAGCAGCCCCTAACAACTCACAACCTTCTCAAGAAAGCCATGGGATTTGTATGGGCTACAAACGGAGCTCTGGTTTGTGTCTAGAATGTCATAATTACCTCATATTTTATGGATAGTTGTTTCTTGGTTAGTTGCTCCAGTATTTGGGGATCCCTTGCTTGTTGACTGCGTTACCTTGACTGCTACTATAGTTGAAAAAACCTACAGTAATTGGATTTATTCTCTCTCATGTATGTCCTTTGTTCTTGTAGTGACTTGTCTCTTAACAGACAATATCCTATCTAAAAATATATTGTCCAGTATAGGGAAGGTTTCAACTCTCCTAGTGGGTTATCTTATTTGTTTTCTTTGTACTTTGAGTTAGATTTACTACTGCTATTATTTATTGTCTTTGTATGCTTTTCAGTTGTAACTAGACAAGACAAGGTCAAAGCATAATTTTCATCTCTTTCAACTTTTACACTCCTGAATGTGGACCTTCGAAAGTGTTAAAGTTGAAAGAGATGAAAATTATGTGTTGAAATGATCGTGTCTTGTTACGTTGATACTATTTTGTTTCTAGTATTGTTTTGTCATGGTTTTTTTGTTTGAGATGGTTTGTCATGGCTTATGTCTTTTTTCTTGTCATATATATGCTGCTAAGTTTAAAATCAAAATCTGGTTAGAAGTCTCCAAACGTTACAGTTGCAATGATGTCTATTTGTTAGGTTTTTGGGATCCATCTCTTTAACTGTTCCACAGACTTTCAACTGTGTATAAAGAAGGTTTCAACTCTCCTAGTTGGTTATTTTATTTTATTTATTTGTGCTTTGAGTTAGATTTAAAACTGTTGTTATTTTTTTGTCTTTGTTTTCTTTTTCAGCTTTAACACGGGGACTTTAGGGAGTGTTAAAGTTGAAACAGATGAAAATCATGCTTTAAACTTATCTTGCCTAGTTACAACGATACCATTTTGTTTCTAGTACTTTTTTGTCATCGTTTGTCATGGTTTATGTCTGTTTGAGATGGTTTGTCATGGTTTATGTATGTTTTTTATCAGATATCTGCTACTAAGTTTAAATATCAAAATTTGGTTGGAAGTTTCCAAAAGCTGGAGTTGTATTGATGCATATTTGTTAGGTTTTTGGGATCCATCTCTTTATGTCAAGAAACTTTATCACATGTTGTTGTTTAAACAGGCATGCCAAAACTGCTCCGAGCTGAAAAAGTGGCGATGGATAAAGGACAAGCATAGGGATGTAATGATTCATATGTTAAGTAACTCTCAGACTATACTATTTTATCCCTTGTTGAAGCATTACATAAGGTAAGAAGACAAGCTCTCATTTTAAAATTTTTAACTTTTCATTATTTATGTAGTCAAGAACTTAATGAGTTTTGTAGGATTTATAGACGTTTTTCTTATGGTGGCTAAATAGAGCCAATATGTGAAATTATTGTTTTTACTGTTGGATCAAAACATGCCCACTAGTTGTAGAAATTTTGGAACATCTATGAAAATATGGCAACCACAAGATAAGAATTAATCGCAGATCAAAATTATGCGTTTTCATGGAAATCAAGGTGATCTAGAGGAGACTACAACAAAGCTTAAAGAAAGTAGGTGCAAGTTGGTCAACTTGAAAAAACAGAGAGATGCAACACCTAGAGCATCTGTACCAGTGTTGCATCTAGGAAATAAAAATGATACAGGGGACAAGTCAGGGGATAAGAATTTGGAGCTAGAGGATATAGAAGCAACGTTGGAAGCTACTAAGGTGATCGATGTTCACTATTTTTTGTTTTTAAAATAATAATAAACTTTAGTTCAATGTAAATGACAAGTGATGTATGTGGTTGTTATTTTATATGGTTCCTGATTTCCCGTTTCAAATTTCAATACAGATGTTAGCAGCAAGCAAGCTGTAGATACAAGAGGCACGTGGAGAAAAGATGAATGTTTTAAAGTAGCTAGAACTTGTGTAGGTTAACATATATTCTGGTCAATGATCAACCTTTAATTTCTAGGACCCATATTGTTTATCAAACTTGTGCTGATTGTGAGGCTTTTTAGTGTTTGTCTTAGGTTAAATCTATTTTTGCTATATGACATGAAATTGTAAAGAATGAGAAGTATGTTGTGTCATCTAGACTCTATATTTTACTGAATGAGTCATTGCATGCTGAGAGGGGGTTAAATGAGTCATTGCATGCTGAGAGGGGGTTAAAAAAAAATGATTTCGGGAGGTATTTTCCAATATCTACTCAAATTAGGGGTATTCATTAAGTGAAGTCCATATTGTTTCATATGCCACAAACAAAAGTGCTATGTTAGAGGTTCGTTGAGTGAATCCTGCCTAGGAAGAGGGGGAGGAGTTTCCACACTCAACTTGAGTTAGTGTGCAGTAAGATTTTTTTTTCTTTTTTCTTTTGGAGGTGGGACACACTACCTTTAGGAAATCCCATTTTTTTCTTGAATTAGTTAACTTTGACAAGTTTACTTCGAGTCGATTAGATTTTATTACTACAAGTTTTACTACAGGACTCACCTGTCACTCACATTTCACATTTAAGGACTTTGAAGATGTGAGGCATAAATAAAACATGCATTCAACCATAAACTATATAGCCACATAACAAGACAACTATGAACCCATATATATACTTGGAAATGTAATTAGATGCTTCGCCTTTTACATAGCTTAGGCTCTCCACACATTTCAAAACATAAAAGACTAATTAATTTCTACCTAAAGACTTGATTTCAGAAATGACTGAGAGGTGGACTCCAGAACCTGAGTTACAGATTGTCTCACAACAAAATGTACTTATACAGAGTCTGACTGGAGTCTACTGCAAATCTGTTTATAATTAATATTTCCAAGAATGGCTAGTTTTAATTCCTCAATAGAAAGTAATCTTTGCATCGAAAAACCTTAACCTCAAAACGGATCTTCGCTCAATCTATTATTTAGTTGGTTTCTGAATAGATTTCTTGATTTCTTGAAAGGCTTCCATGAAACACTTAACCAACATATCTGCATCGGCATAATCCCTGTGAGCACGGACTTGCACCACAACAGAGCCCGTATAGCTTACAATATAGACTCCGATGGCCTGTATTAAGTAAGAGATAAGAGATACGAAAACCAGAGTATTTTGATTTAATAGTTGTAGAATTGGTGGGAGGAAATATATAAGTAGCATGTTTACTCACTTGAGGTAGACCTGACACAAAGAAGGAAAAGCTTTGTATTGGGTTCCCCATAACTGCTATTTTCTCCATTGGGCCAATCATATTTGACATGGTCAACGTGGTAGAGGAAATATTATTGTACAAACTTTTAGCAAGTCCCTGTATCAAATTAAAATTTAGGAATCCGACCTTCTTGAAAAGTCCATATAGTGTCTTTAGAAAAAGAAAAAGAAAACTGTTTGCACTCATCTGTATCCCAATCCAAATGGACTTAAACTTGTCATAATCCACTATCTATTTGTAAAGTTTTGACCAATCAAATCTCAAAAAATGAAAATCTTTAAATTTTTATGATTTAAGAATATGATTATGTGAAAGAAAAATATATACGATAATCCATACCTGTGATCCTTTCAACTTTCCTAGACATCTCAGTAATCCGGCAGAGAAATATACTCCCAAAGACATTTTGTTGTCTGTCCATGATTTGCTTTGCCCTTCTCACAACGTCCATAGGATTCTCGAGCTTTCCCATTATAGGTACCCGCAAAGAAAAAGCACTAGTGTGATTTCCCCATGGCACTGCACTGTTTGGGTTTAACATATCGTCTATGTTTTGCCCAGTTAACGAGTCTCCATTAGATCTTATCAAAGTATGCTAGTTTAAGCAACGCCGAAATAAGAAACATATTTGACTTAGGGTGATGGGAAGAACCTGTAATCCAGCCAATGCCCTCATGTTTATCACACATTGTACTGTGAGTCTTGAATTCTCCATTTGTTTACTAACAGCGTCGTGTGGCAGATCGAATCTCTTTTCATAAGCATCTTCTAAACAAACGTCTCCTACTGCGTCGGAACAGTGATTCGTGAACCGTTAATAGTGTTTTTTATGAATAAAATCTTAACGAAATTGAAACAAAACTCGGGAGAATAACGTTATTGATACTGCAAGCAATGGCCATGACAATGAACCAAAATTTGGCTAACATACCAGCTGACAGTCGAATTTGCAAATAGCGTTGCAAGCCATAGAAAATTATTCCTGTTATCACGTCATTCACAGTCTGTAGAGAAAAACAAAACGCTGTCGGTATACATATCAGTTAGAATATTTAAGCAGTAATATAAATTAGTGTTGCGAACATATGGCCATAACATACCCCTCCTACAGAATTCTTAATTTGTTTGATATCGACGAGCTGAAACGTAGCAGAAGAAAGAGCAACGGGCGTATGTTCGACTCCAGGAGGTCCTCGAATAGGAAGCTGGCTATCAACAATCCATCCTGTAATTCTCAATAAATAGGTTATCACATCAACCAGTGTGTACCATACGCGAAGCAACATATACCATAGTGTGTGAAAAAAAATGTGCAGTGTAATGCCGGATTGCCAGGATGGATTGGACTTATTAGTACTACGCTTGGCTGTAGGGAAGGTTAGTGGGAGATCAGGATTGTCGAATCTACTGGCGACAGAAAACAGCACCGACATGAAAGAAATCCCATCTCCGAGGGAATGATGGAGCCTAACAACAATGGCAGCTTCGGCCTTGCTGGTTTTGTAATTCAGGAAGTGAAGTTCCCACAGAGGGCGTGACTGATCGAGAGGAGTGAGGGACAGTTTACAGACATAATCCTCAACACAGGCGTCGTATAATTCTTCGCCAGTCGGAAACTCTGCAATAAATGTATGGTCATCGATGTTCACTTTTGTTTTCTGATACCGCAACACTCCCCGATTATCCTTCTTCTGCAATGCAAAATAAATATTGATGTCGCAAATCACAGAAACCACCAATCAATGTGAAACGGCAACGTAGTAGATCTCTGTTAAATTTTCTTTAAAATACAAATGCCATTTGAAAAAAAAAACAAATTAAGTTGGGGATTACCATTTTCTTTAAAATACAAATGCCATTTGAAAAAAAAAACAAATTAAGTTGGGGATTACCAATCCTCAAAATATATTATTTAGTGACGCTTTTTCTAAATGAAGTAAGGTAACCATGTTAAGGAATATCCACGATAATGAAGTGAGGTAACCATGGTAAGGAATACCCCTCTTAACTCCAAAAGATGGTGGCAACATGAATGTGCTGATCAATACTCTATAATGAAAAAAATTGTAGATGTAATGTACAACTTTTTTTCAATAAATATCTTCACCTATAGCTGCTTTTTTAGTGACAGTATATTTATTCCTAAATTAAAATTGAAATTGAATTAGAATTGAGTTGGTGGTTATTTATAAAACCAGAGCTGCTTAGCAGCAATGTCCTTGGCACCCTGTATTTAAGTAGATATGGACCCCAAAAAAACTTTGTAAAAAATAAACCTATAAAATGGTTAGAAATGCCCAAAACTAAATATATTCCTAGTGTAAGAGGATAGGGTGTATAATTTTGCTTCCAGCTAGTCCAGAATATCCTAATCTAGTTGTTGTATTACACATAGCCAAACGCCACACCTATAATCTATTTGTATTTGTATATAAATATGGGAGCTTTAACATATTTGATATCTAAAATTAATAATTACAATGAAAGTATGTATATATCTTAGAATTTTGGGGTGGACTACCATCTATGCTTTAATGTCCAGATTAATTTTATGGGCTTCGTCCAAAATTAAATGAGAATGAGACAAGTGTACTATCTATATTGATTCTATGGGCTTGGTCCAAAATTAATATTAATAATTTCAAAAAATTAAAAAATAGCTTAATTAACATGTGATAAGTACAATTAGTGATAGTTATAAAAATTAAAATTAATCTTCAACTATTCGCTTATTAGATATAACTATTACCTTAACTCCATCGTTTATTAGATACAACTATTAACTTAACTCCAATGATTCTAGAACTATTAGCTTAACTTTAACTCTAACCACACTTATATTGGATAACTATTACCTTAACTATTAGATACAACTATCAGCTTAACTCCAATGATTCTACAACTATTAGCTTAACTTCAACTCTAATCACTTACATACTCTAATCACTTACATTTGGCGTCTAGGATTCTACTTAATGTGCAGTCATGTAAGTGTTTAACTCCTAATAAAATAGTTAGAACTCCTAATAAACTCCTCAAAACTCCTACATCTAGTAGTTGGGCATCTAGCTAATATATAGCTCCTATTACATGTTTAAGTTTTCCATATAGATATAGCTTAACTATTAGATACAATTAATTGACACATTCTTTAGTTAAAAAAAATTATCAATATGTCAATTAAAAATAAGATTATTATAAATAATTTTTTTTATAAATCTGACCTAATGGTTAAAGAATTTTCTGTTTATTTGAAACAAAAAGATCTGTAAAAGAGTGGCTACGAATATCTCTCCATTTCTTTCGCAATTTTTCTTTGCATCTAGCAAATCTTGACGTGATCTCTATAAGCTAAGTAATATATATTTATTTAACTGATAAAAACGGTGGGATCTGATACAACTATTTATTTTCATTTAAGAAAAACATTAAATATTATACTACGGTAAAGTATATATTAACGGATATTAACACTTATAATTTGGTGTAAATACTTAAATTCAATGTTGATAGGGCTTAACGCTTGAATTTAATTCAAATATTTATTTTCATTAAAAAAAACATGAAATACATTACTGTAAAGTACATATTAAATACCATCTAAAAATAATATAACAAAACTTGTAAATCTGGTACAAATACCAAATCAATGCTTACCAGTGCCAAAGCGATGGCCCTTGGCCTGGTAGATAAGCATACCATAGTTAACCATCCATATGCCATTAGATGCGTCACCAGGGCGCTTCCATTTTGGTTACCATCATGTATAAAATGTTTTTATATGTAGATATATAACATTGGGAAATATTTTTTTGTCTCATTATTATAGCAAATTGTTTCCTTATGATTATGCACCTTACTTTTATTTAAATATTTTTAATTATTGTTTAATAAATTGTTTCCCTTTAAGCTTGTGACTATGTTTTTTAATTTTAATTAAATATTTTGAACTTGATTGACTTAATGTTCTCTTATATATCTTAGGAAATTATGTTTTTATTCCTCTTTAATACTTCCAATTAAACTTTAAATAAGAAATAATTGAAATTTAAAATGATACGAAAATATAACATATCAACACTTTTAAAATAATTATAGAGGGCGATTTTTCTTATAAAGAGTGGATGGAATTTTATATATATAAAAGAAAGATGTCTAATAAAACCAAAACATTTTATTAAAACATTAGATCGAGATTTTGTTTATAATAATAAATAATATTAATAAAATAAAATAAATAAATAAAAATCTAAAAAAATAACTTAAAATAAATTTATTAAAAGCAAGAGGTTTAATGATTTTAATTTTTTAAATTATGAAAAGTCAAAATTAAAAAACCAAGAATATTCTTCATAGTGTTAATAATCTAAGGGCTCCGACTTTTGGCGCACATTAAAATCTAGTTATTCAATTGGGTTATTAGTCCCTGCTTTGCATGATTCTTGTAATAGCCTTGCAGCCATTTGCAGCCATTTTCATTAGTTCGGCATAAAAATCAATATATGTTTTAACTTTTTATCCTAAGTTTTCATCAAAATCATTATAAGTTTTAATCTTTGATCCTAACTTTTTAATTGCTCCTCTTTTACTTCACCAGTGAGACAATTAGTTCTATTTCCTCCACCAATGGGGCAATTCCTCTTCTTATTTGGCCTCCTTTCGAGGTAGAGTGTGCATTGTCTCTAACAAAACATAGGTTAAAAATAAAATTGTTAGAACCATTTTGACGAAATCATGTAATACTAAAACATAGTATAGCATTACCTCTTTTACATTAAATGTTAGGTTTACAAATAATCTCCTACATTATGGATTACAAGTATGCAAGATACGTGGTTGTTGCATGCTGACCATGTGTACATACTAGCCATGGCTATGTGTGCATGTTCACTAGTTGCACCTTTGCATGCTAGCCATGTCTATACTCACTCGCAGCAATCCTCACATGCGAGCATATAGTGAGTCTGCTTCAGAACAAATTTGCTTACCAGAATAATGCTCTAAATATCCACATCCAAAGAAAGGTCTAATAGTTGGCTAATGTGCAAGGCAAGGCGTACTATGCAGCGTGCTACATAGTAACGGAATTTTAACCATATTCATTTTTGTTAGAGATGAAAGAAATATGAAAACTAGTATTTAATGCATATTTTCACCTTTCTCTTGTGACCAGTGCTATAAGCAATACTTGTGCCATGGAGCAATTCTTTTAAAAGTGTTTGGACGCTTAATAGAATTATTCTCTTTGAAGAAAATTGTATATCTTCAATCTAAAATTAGGATTACATTTTAAGTTTGTTAGTCACAAAGATTGCAATTTATAATGTTTTTTTTATTTGTTGTGTTAATTTTTTTTATATTCAACCATTTAATGCAAACTTGAAAACTTAGGGCAGGTTATGGCTAAGATCTTAGTTTAGTTTGGCTACATGAATTCTGTTTGGGTTATGTATCTAAGATATTCCTAAATGGAACAAGGGATTTTCAAAATAGGCTATGGCTTAGTAAAACAAGAAAGAGGAAGTTGTAATTAAATAAATTCTGTCTGTATCAAAGGAAAAGCAAGCCACAAACCTGGTAGCGTCCACGGAAATTCTTGAACAGGAAGACGTCTGTGCAGCTTTATTCATACTCTAAAACTGCCCTTTGAATTTCACTTACTATTGCAGACAAAGTTGAGAAATTGGATTCTGTTTTTCTTCTAGTAAAAGGGATGATGCCATGGCTATCCATTGGCTTCATCATTCTCTTTATGACATTAAAATATGGCACATGCACTCTATGTTTGCTACGAAGGCTAAACCCTAAAGTCATTTGTGGTAGAGAAATACCTATATAGTGACTCTTTTATTGAAATACCTATACCCCAGTTACCCAATTTCTATCATTCTCTTTATGACGTTAAAATCTGGCACATGCACTCTATGTTTGCTACAAAGGCTAAACCTTAAAGTCATTTGTGGTAGAGAAATACCTATACAGTGACTGTTTTATTGAAATACCTATACCCCACTTACCCAGTTTCTTAGACCAAAATAATCAAACAAAATCAAAGTATATATTCAAATATGTAAATAGGCATACTAGTAAAGAAGGAACCTGGATCCTTAGATAGTTCTGAGCCGATTTAAAGGCTTGAAACACAACACAGGCATGAATGTCCACCATATCTGCACCCGCTAGCGAAAACATGTCAAGAATAGGCACACTACCGTCCTTATATAACCATCCAAATAGTCCCCATTTTACAGCTTCTGCAGCTATGTAACTAGCTCGTTTCCATCCAGTTCCAAGAGAAAGCACCAGAAACTTGCTATTGTCCTGCTCAGAACACATAACCAGGCCAGTTACATCTTTGAAAGGATAATATATTTAGGATTACTTGGATTGATGAATCTAAGTTATAAAGACGTATGTCTGTTTATAATTCAATTCACCTGAGTTTGAGAAGGTGGTAATAAGAAATCTCGATTGCTTGGGAGAGCTTGTTTAGTGACCTCGTTTATGGCAACTAACGCCTGTAGAAAAATTTCATAACACCAAATTAGATTTGTTGTATTTATCCAAGTGCTTTACAATCGAGTGGAGAGATGTGGTAACTCATAATCTAACATGTTTTTTTAATTAAAACAATACTAAGTATATAAGGTTGAATAAATTATTCTCTGGAAAGACAGCTGCCGCGACTGAAGATTCTTCTTTGTTGAGAGATCAGTTATTTAACAACCAACATGCATTCATACCTGCCGGAATTCAATATTTGCCATATGAATATTACATCCCTTTAGCAGCCCACATACACTACCTTACATTTCTACAGATTCGATTTCCACCAAATTTAACAAAAGGCTCATGGTACTAAATCAGGTAAAAGAAATTGATGTGAAATTGGTTCAAAATGCAGACATATGCAACTTTACGGAAGAATATTAAAGAATAAAAAAAATTCAATTTAACCAATGAACACAAATATCATCAAGTATTCCAAATTCTATAAGGAAAAGGGATTCAATATTAAAACCTCTAAATCTATAACAAAATCCACTGCACAAAATTAAAAAAAACGTTCAGCTTGCAATGCAGATTGTTTTGCTTCAATCACTGTAAACTAGATCACTACTGTCACCCAGCCACACATGACTGTTTTTTTTAATATAGGTTAGGTTTTTTTTTGTTTACAAGTTTTTTCAGGCACTCCCTCCAGATACCCTTTTTCTCCAATACCCTCTAGTTGCCCCTCGCAATTTTGGGATTAACAATGGCAACTCAAGGGGTTCGCCCTATAGATTGTTGCGAACCTATGAATCTCTGCACTCTGAAACTCTGGTCTGCAATTTGACATATTATTTAATCATCTTCGTCTACTTTAGTATGCATGAGTGACGAGTGGGATATTTGACATATTATTTAATCATTGTCGTCATTATTTAATCATTTTCAATCATTTTCATCTACTTTAGTATGCATGAGTGACGAGTGGGATATTTGACATATTATTTAATCATTTTTGTCTTATGAGTGACCACAGGAGTCCCAGTCGTGTCAATGAGTGAATGAAATACTTGCTCGATCTCTTGTGATTGAGTGAACAAACAATAATAATAATATAACACTTGCTCCATGTTGAACTCATTGAAATCCGAGCTGCATGGACAGACTCCACATATGGCTATGTTGCAGATTACAGTATATGCATGAAGTCTATATACATCATCCGAGGATTATAAAATAAAACTATTTGGAATGCTCCAGCCTCAATCTGCTCATGGTGAAAGCATTTCGAAATGCCTCACCATACCAACCTCTATTGAAGATTACCATACTTTGAGCATGTATTCTGGTGCTCAACCTGCTCCAAACAATCCCTTCTTATGCCCATATTCACTTGTTGAGGCATCTTTTGGCTTAGAGTGCCTCTGCGTGGTTTTTTTTTTCGCTTAGTGCGCTTACCCACACATCTTCCCTTGCCAAATCCTGCAACGCGCTTCCATCTACCTCAAAATGCTCATACATAGAGCCCGACCGTTCTGGTGGATTGCTGGAGGTGGGGTTTGGACATAGTCATTCTTCTGCGGCTTGATTCTCTGTTTATTGTGCAAACTGCCTGTAAACCTGTGGTGATTTACATGCTTCAATGGGTAATAGTTCTTTGCGTGTCTTTGCTGGGAGGTGGCCTGAAGTATTAACTGAAACCAAGTATGGAAACATTGGTATCTTTGGACTTTTGTTGCAGGAGAAGCAGAGGTAATTGGGACGGAGTTACATTGAAGATTGCTAGGTTAGTTGCAGATTGGTTGAAATATTGGTTTACTAGCCTTATGGAGTAGGAAGCATCAGAGTTATGGGACTTACCTTGTATCTCTTTATTGGACTGTTCTAGCTGAGGGATAGCCTTGGACCCCACTTCAGTGACATGGAGGACTGCACACAGGCACACAATAGAGACGGTATAGTCAGCTATGGTTTGGACGAAGCACGGGAGCCCCACTGACAGCCAAAACCGAGATGACTAAACTTGGGTTTAGGGCTCAGTCGAAATTAAATTTTAAATTTTCACTTTTCACGCCGACCACTTTACCTTTTTTCTAGTCGGGTGAAACTTCTCTATGTCCAACTAGACAAGTTTATCAATTTTAGTCGGTCCTACACTCGACCAAAATTACTCCGACTTACTTGTCCGACCGGTTTTTACCTCGACCACTTTTTACTTTGACCAAGTCGGTTGACTTCTTGTCTTCCACCAAGTTGGCTGCTTCGACCAAGTCAACTCACTACTTGCCCAGTCGACCACTCTAGTCGGCTCATCGAAATCTGCAAAATCTGTTTCTTAGTCTAAAGACTTAAGAAATTACAAATGCTTTTCACCTGTGAGTAAGATGAAGTAAAATAGACACATTTACAAATCCAAATAACTTAAGAGAAACATATGCCCAAATATGTAGGAAGACTTGAGTCGACCAATGTGCTGTAAAACTTGGAACTTTCACGCGGTGAGATTTTTATGGGTTCTTATTCTTTTACTTATCAGTAATTGTAAAAGACTTTTACAGAAGTAAATCTGGAATTATATGCAGCCAAATAATCATGCATTCAACCAAAAACTATTTCATATATTAACTATGCAGAAATACAAAGTATTACAAGCTTGTCGGTTACAAACTAGTCGGTCCAGACTTGTCAGTCCAGACTCGTCGGTCTACAAAGCTTCAGTTCTTCGACTAAATCACATGCACAGAAGCTTGAGCTTTGACTTCTCTTTCTCACCCTGAGTTCCTCTAGTGTCTATTATTTGCGTTGTCTCTGTGTTCTTATGTAAATTGATTCACAAATTGCTTCTTCTATTTATAGGCAACCTGAAGATTGCTACAGCATGGGCCGACTGACTTGCCATTAAAGACTGTAATAACTATCTACCTAACAACTTAGCTTCTGAAATAAATTTGACTGAATTACGTTGCCTACTCGTGGAATTTTCCTTCTTGTCAGACTGACAAACAAGATCTTGATTTGTACAACCTCTAAGAAAGTCGGCTGAAATTCAAGTACAGATCTGCGAGTAATTACATTTTCCAACACTCCCCCTTAATTATAAGTAGATGGGGATTTTTAAAACAAAATTTACAAAATGTTTTAGAGCTTAGACATGCTCTGTTTATGACAGAGTTCACTGTGGAGAACTTGTCATTCCAAGATAACTACGCAGATACTGGAATGTGTCCTTTTCCAATGGCTTTGTGAATATGTTGGCAAGTTGGTCTTTAGACCTGCAAAATTCCAAACAAATTTCCTTGTCGTTTACCAACTCTCTTATAAAATGAAACCTTGTGTTGATGTGCTTGGTTCTCTTGTGAAACACATGATTCTTTGATAATGCTATGGCTGAATTGTTGTCGTAGAAGATTGTTGTCGGTTCTTGATAGTTCCGTGACAAGTCTTTTAAGACTCTCCTCATCCAGACAACTTGACATGCAGCACTTGTTGCTGCAACATACTCTGCTTCAGCTGAAGATAGAGTTACTATGGGATGTTTCTTTGAAGCCCATGAAACAACACATGTACCAAAATGAAATGTGTACCCAGATGTGCTCTTCCTATCATCTATGCTGCCTCCATTGTCACTGTAAGTATAGCCAATGAGTTTAAAATTTTCTGAGGTTGAATACATAATACCAAGGTCTTTTGTGCCACTTACATACCTCATAATTCTTTTACATGCTTGCCAATGTGAGTATTTTGGTGACTCCATGAACCTTAAGATCATATTTACTCCATACATGATGTCTGGTCTTGTTGCTGTCAAATACATAAGGCTTCCAACAAGCCTTTTGAACAGCGTAGGATCTATAGTGGATCCTTCATCATCCTTGCTCAATTTTAAACCTGTTATCACTGGTCTTGGGGCTATCTTGCAGTTAGACATGTTAAAACTTTTTAAAACTTCACTTGCATAGTTAGACTGTGATATAAAGATACCACTTTCAGACTGCTGAACTTCAATGCCCAGAAAAATTTTCATAAGCCCCAGATCAGTCATTTCAAATTCACTTTCCATGACTGTTTTAAAATCTACCATGCCATAATCACCAGTAAATATTAAATCATCTACATACAGGAAGACAATTAACATCTTACCTTGATCATCGACTTTGGTGTACAAAGTCGGTTCACTTTCACTTCTGTGAAATCCATTTTCAATGAGATAGGAGTCAATCTAACTGTACCGAGCTCTAGGAGCTTGCTTCAAACCATATAATGCCTTTTTCAGCCTGTACACTTTATGCTCTTGACCTGGAACATCATACCCTTGTGGTTTTTCCACATATACTTCCTCTTCTAGATATCCATTTAAGAATGCTGACTTGACATCCATTTGATGAACATGCCATTTGTTTTGTGCAGCAATGGCCAAAACTGTTCTGACTGTATCCATGCGTGCAACAGGTGCAAACGATTCATTGAAGTCGATGCCGGGTTGTTGTGTGAACCCTCTTGCTACCATTCTTGCCTTGTGCTTGTGCACATTCCCATTAGCATCTTGCTTTGTCTTATAAATCCATTTCACACTTATTACATCCTTGTCTTTTGGTACATCGACCAGTTCCCATGTCTGGTTTTTCTCAATACATTCTATTTCTTCATCCATGGCTTGTGCCCATACTTCTTCTTCAACAGCTTCTTCAAATATTAGTGGATCATATATAGGGGCAAATAATGCAAAGAGAGAGAATGAATTAGGTGTACCAACTTCATATATCTCCCGCAAACTTCTTGTCTTCACCGGTTCTGTCGATGTCGACCTCGACGAAATGCTTGATGGAGTCTGCTGTCCTCTTGGTGTACTTGTTGGTGTAGCTTGAGCTGCTACTTGTGTCAATGGTCCTTGTGCTGAACCATGTCTTGGTGTCATGGGAGTCGACGGTGCTCCGACCGGTTGACTTACATGTGGTATTTGAACCACTTCCTCTTCCATATCATCATTGTCGACGTTCGACACAATCTTGACATTTATGTCGACGGTTCCATCCCATGATTCATTCTCAACAAATTGAACATCCTGACTGATTATGACTTTCCTTGTGACGAGGTCATACAGCTTGTATGCTTTTGTGTCTTCTGAATAGTCGACAAAAATACATTTATGTCCCTTCTTGTCTAGCTTCCTTCTCAGCTCATCTGGAACATGAGCATATGCAACACAACCAAATTTTTTTAAATGGGAGACACTATGATTCATACCTATCCATGCTTATTGGGGAACTTTTTTCTTCACACGCTTTTTCGGACACCGGTTCATAATGTATACGACAGTTGCGACTGCTTCACCCCAATACTCATTTGGCAAATGCTTAGCTGGCAACATGCTGCGTGCCATCTCCATGATGGTTCTATTCTTCCTTTCAGCAATACCGTTCTGCCGAGGTGTATACCATGCTGTGAATTGTTTCTTTTGTGGCCACGGGTCTTGCAAAAATTTAGGAATTCATTTGAAACATATTCACGTCCTTTGTCGGTCCTTAAGATCTTGATGCGGTGACCACTCTGGTTCTCCACAAGTGCCTTGAATTGCTGAAAATAACCAAATGCATCATATTTGTGTTTCAATAAATATACCCATGTCTTTCTTGAGTAATCATCAATAAAGGTTAGAAAATACTTGCAGCCACCAATGGATGATGTCTGCATTGGACCACAAATGTCAGAGTGCACAATTTCAAGTGGTGTGCGTGCTCTATAGGACTTTCTGACTGGAAATGTCTCTCTGTGCTGCTTGCCAAAAATGCAGCCTTCACAAACCCTCTCTAGTTTGTCGATCAATGGTAATCCCTTCACCATATTCTTTGTGTGCAGTAGCTTTAGCCCACCAAAATTCAGATGTCCAAATCTGAAATGCCACAACGAGGATTCATCCTGAACTTCTGTCTTAAATGCAACTTGCAAATTAGCGTTGCAATTTTCTCTCTTGTTGAGGAGCTCGACTGTTTCTTCACTTTCTGCCTTGAATGCAGCTCCTGTCTTTGTCTTCCCTTTTATGTCGAGGACTATCCTCAATGGAAACAAGTGGTTTCTTGTCATTGAAACTTTTGCTATCAGCTGGTCACTTGGACGCTTGTCTTTGATCACACAGTGTTCATCTTCCATGTAGACTCTGTAGCCTTTTTGTAACAATTGTCCAATGCTTAACAAATTATGTTTCAGACCTTCGACATGATAGATATCAGGGATATACTTACTCTCCCCTTGTTTGGTTAGAATATCAACAGTTCCTTTTCCTAAGACAGTGACTTGGACATTGTTTCCAAGTGTAACATCAGTTTTAACTGAAGTGTCTAGACTAGAAAATAGATTTAAATTACCAGTCATGTGGTTGCTGCATCCTGAGTCTAAGTACCATATGTCATGTGGACTTTCTTGAACAACATTGCATTCAAGTGGAGATGTCGATGCCATTAACATTGCACTAGTCGAAGTGTTGGTGTTGGTCGACTGACTTAGGCTTTGCCTTCCTTGGTCATATTGCTTCTTCCTGCATTGATATGCATAATGACCAAACTTCTTACAGTAATGACATTGAATTTTTGATTTATCAAACCTCTGGCTACTTGACTGACTTGGGTTCTGGTTATCTCCTCTACCACCGACATTTGCAAGACTTCTGCCTCGTCCTCCTCTTGAAGAACTTCTTCCTCTGCCTCTAAAGTTGTTTCTCCCCCTGCCTCTACCACAGCTTATGGATGACTGTGCTGCAAATGCACCTTCCAATGATGTCTGCGATCTGCTGATTCTATGTTCATGATTGATGAGTGAAGCTTGCAGCTCATCAATGGTAAATGTTGACATGTTTGTGTGTTCCTCTAAGGTCACAACCAAATTTTCAAATCTTGGGGGAAGACTTCTGAGAATTTTTTCAACATCCCTTTTGGTCTGATATGGGTTCTCCATGAGATTTCAGTTGGTTTATCAACCCAACATATTTGGTGTAGAATGTGTCTACATTCTCTGAATCTTTCATGGACAGAGATTCAAAATATTTTCTCAGAATCTGCAGCTTGGATGTCTTTACCTTATCCAAACCTTGATAGGCAATCTCCAATGTATCCCATGCTTCCTTGGCATTAGTCGATGCTGCTATTCTTGGGAGTATGCTCTCATGCATAGCTTGATGTATGAAAAACAAATCTTTTCCATCTTTCTTCCTTTGTTCTCTCAAAACATCTTTCTCAGCCTGTGTGAGATTGTTATATGCTGCCATGTCTGCTGGTTCTGCATAACCATGCTAGACTATCTCCCAGACATCTTGACCTCTGAATAAAGCCTTCACTGTTAAAGACCAATATTCATAATTCTTTCCTGTAAAACTTGGAGGTTGCAATGAACCATAAGTGGAAGCCATTTTTAATTTTTTTTAATTAACTTTCCTTAGAAAATTAATTTCCACCTTTTAAGACACGATTTCTTTCCTAAAATCTTGGGCTGATATAAACTTTGCTCTGATATAACCTTGCTCTGATATAACCTAGATCTGATACTAGATAGCCAAAACTGAGCCGACTAAACTTGGGTTTAGGGCTCAGTCGAAATTAAATTTTAAATTTTCACTTTTCACGCCGACCACTTTACCTTTTTTCTAGTCAGGTGAAACTTGTCTATGTCCGACTAGACAAGTTTATAAATTTTAGTCGGTCCTACACTCGACCAAAATTACTTCGACTTACTTGTCCGACCAGTTTTTACCTCGACCACTTTTTACTTCGACCAAGTCAGTTGACTTCTTGTCTTCGACCAAGTCAGCTTCTTCGACCAAGTCGGCTCACTACTTGCCTTCGACCAGTCGGCTGCTTTAGTTGGCTGACTCAACCGACCACTCTAGTCAGCTCACTTTGGTGGAAATCTGCAGAATGTGTTTCTTAGTCTAAAGACTTTAGAAATTACAAATGCTTTTCACCTATGAGTAAGATGAAGTAAAATAAACACATTTACAAATCCAAATAACTTAAGAGAAATATATGCCCAAATATGTAGGAAGACTTGAGTCGACCAATGTGCCGTAAAACTTGGAACTTTCAAGTGGTGAGATTTTTATGGGTTCTTGTTCTTTTACATATCAGTAATTGTAAAAGAATTTTACAGAAGTAAATCTGGAAATATATGCGGCCAAATAATCATGCATTCAACCACAAACTATTTTATATATTAACTATGCAGAAATACAAAGTATTACAAGCTTGTCGGTTACAAACTAGTCGGTCCAGACTTGTCAGTCCAGACTCGTCGGTCTACAGAGCTTCAGCTCTTTGACTAAATCACATGCACAGAAGCTTGAGCTTCGACTTCTCTTTCTCACCCTGAGTTCCTCTAGTGTCTATTATCTGTGTTGTCTCTGTGTTCCTGTGTAAACTGATTTACAAATTGCTTCTTCTATTTATAGGCAACCTAAAGATTGCTATAGCATGGGCTGACTGACTTGCCATTAAAGACTGTAATAACTATCTACCTAACAACTTAGCTTCTGAAATAAATTCGACTGAATTACGTTGCCTACTCGTGGACTTTTCCTTCTTGTTAGAATGACAGACAAGATCTTGATTTGTACAGCCTCTAACAAATTCGGCTGAAATTCAAGTACAGATCTGTGAGTAATTACATTTTCCAACACCCACATAATGTGCACAAATAAAGAGCTCAGCACTATCTCTGCACCCGAAGTTCCTTGCTTTAGTACTATTACTATTGAAGAGATACAAGACTAGTGCTATTCTCAGGCTTGGGCCTACTTTATCTGATCTTATCGGGAATCGGGTTGCCTCCTTCCTTGATCTTAAAAATTTGATTTGGGTTTCTTAATGAGTTTGTGTGCTGCTTTCCCAAAAAATAGAAAATCAAATGTTGATTATATTCAATTATGTTTTGGAATTGATCGGGAATGTCTTACTCTTGGATGTATTCTTGTTTGTTTTGGAGATGTATTCTTCAATCCAATGGTGTATATATTTATATCAAAGTATCTATAACTTCGTTTTGCAATAAATTTAATACTCTTGTTTATATAAGCATTTTGTTGGATACTCTGTTTATTAAACATTCTTACAAGAAGACTTTTGAATCTTATCTTTCTTTTTATTAGCATAGCTTTGAGCTATACACAACTTCCCACTCGACTAATAGATTAAATGAAGGCTCTGGCATTATAATACCCCATTTCTATAACATAGAATTGCCCAAGTTTAAAATAACAATTGCATTTGGATGATACAACAATATCATATTTACATTTTCTAACAATGTTAATATTTTATGTTGTCGCCCTCAGTTAGTTGCATGTTTAGATCATGGTTTCGAGAAAGAAACCCAAGGGGAAAGAGAAACTTCAATAAACCTTCCTAGAAGGAGCACCCATGGAACCATAAATTTATGAGGCAAAGCCTATCTATGGGGACACTGTGCACGATCTTGCTGTAGGCAATAGATGCTAAAATACCAATACAGCTAGATCCCTAGACTTCCAACATTCGTGGCTCATATGGTCATTGAGAATAAGCTTTAAAGTATCAAGATAGTCTATCTTAGCACTTTAAAGTATCAATACTTCCAACATATTGACAGTCGTGGCTCATCTGGTCATTGAGAATAAGCTTTACAGTATCAAGATATTCTATTTTCGGGGTCATCTTGTTCTTCCCATTAAGGTTAAAGATAGACTTATGAGGCTCAAGGCACAGACTTGCTGCCTTGCAGCCCCACTTGCTCAATCATTCAATCGTTTTTAAAAATAGGGTTTTAATCAATCAATCATTTCAATGTGACTTTTTAATTAATCCACCACTATTTAATATAATGTGGGCCCCCAAAAAACATAAATATGATTTTTTAAAAGACTTTAAGTTATTATTTTGATATTTTAATAAAGTGTGTTGAAAATAAATGTAAATAAATGGTTAATTATAAATTAAAAGTGAAAGAATCAAAACTAAAGTACATAGTGTTTGCTTACCCATAAGAAGGAAAGTGTAAGAAGAAAATCCCAAGTGGCAAAATTGTTGAATTAAAACTCAAGTGATGAGAAGGCATCCTCCCTAAAAATTAGGACGAGATTCATTGTGAAGTAATAATGAGCAGGTGACTCATAAATGACGAAGTCCACGAAAAATACTATAAGTATTGAATCCATGAAATGAGCAGGAGGCTTATGATGGTCTTTGTCCTTGTGGTTTAGCAAACAGGCTCTGGGGTTTCAGAGCAAGTATCTTGGTTGTTTTGGAAGTTGGTTGGGAGGAACATCGACCTTTAGTTTTGATTTCCCATCAGTTGGTACCAGATTCCATTCTCTTTAATTTTATTCTCGAAATGTTTAGTTATATTCTTTCTATCATTCATTAAAATTTGTATTAGCTCTTTTTAATGCTCATAAATAAACATTTATGCATCAAGTAATTCATTGTTACTTGATATGATATTTACTATTTATGGAAAAATAACTTTCTTTTAAAGAGAACTTGATAACATGCTAGATAAATATTTTAGTATAAACTATACTAATATAGACAAGATGGATATAAACTAAAAAATTGTGAAAATGTTGATAAGGCCAAATGTTAACACTTCTAAAAACCTTAGCTATTAAATATGTTAACAAACTATAAAATGTTTATAAGTTATAAACTGAGCCGAGAAGGAAAACAGACATTCCACATACACATTAGCAATTTACATCAAGAATCCAAATCTCTTAGATTGGAAATTTAAATCGAATCTTTAAACAAGATAGGAAAACAAGTTTAAAATAAAAACTTGAACCATAAAAAAATGTACAAGTCATTTTAACTTAAGATCTATCCATAGACTAGCAACAACCACATTAAATTAATAATGTGTTTGAATACGCCGATAGGCGTAAATTTTTCCCTATAGTGTGTGCTTAAATAAAGTATGTGCCTAAATTTACGCCTATCGGCATATTCAGACACATTATTAATTGAATGATGAGGGTGATGATGATGATGATGAGGATGAGGGTAATGATGATGAAGATGATGATGAGGATGAGGATGAGGACGATGATGATGACGATGATGAGGATGAGGATGAGGATGAGGATGTGACATAACCCTTGACAAATATCACAATGTGACATAACCCTTGATGAATGTCGCTAATGTAACATAACTTATGATAAACGTCACAATGCGACATAACGCTTATTAAACGCCCACTGTAACAAACCATGGCTTAACGTCATAATGTGATATAACCCTCAATAACGTCATAGTGAAATGTAAACCTTGATAAACATCACAATGCAACATAACCCTTCACAATGTGACATAACCCTCGACAAATATAACAATGTGACATAACCCTTGACAAATATCACAATGTGCATAACCCTTGATGAATGTCGCTAATGTAACACAACCCGTGATAAACGTCACAATGCGACATAAAGCATATTAAACGCCAACTGTAACAAACCATGGCTTAATCGTAATGCGATAGAACCCTCGATAACATCACATTGAAACGTCAACATAGATAAACATCACATTGTGACATAACCCTTGACAAATATGAAAATGTGACATAACCCTTGACAAATATTACAATGTCACATAACCCTTGATGAATGTTGCTAATGTAACATAACCTGTGATAAACGTCACAATGCGACATAACGCTTATTAAACGCTCACTGTAACAAACCATGGATCAACGTCGTAATGTTCATAGTGAAACGTAAAACTTGATAAACATCACAATGCGACATAACCATTGACAAATATCACAATGTGACATAACCCTTGATGAATGTTGCTAATGTAACATAACCCGTGATAAACGTCACAATGCGACATAATGCTTATTAAACGCCCAATGTAACAAACCATGGCTTATAACATCATAGTGAAATGTCAACATTGATAAACATCACAACGTGACATAACCCTTGACAAATATGACAATGTGACATAACCCTTGACAAATATCACAATGTGACATAACCCTTCATAAATGTTGCTAATGTAACATAACCTATGATAAACGTCACAATGCGACATAAGGCTTATTAAACGCCCACTGTAACAAACCATGGCTTAATGTCGTAATGTGATATAACCCTCGATAAACATCACAATACAACAAAACCCTTGACAGATATCAAAATGTGACATAACCATTGATGAATGTCGCCATTGTAACATAACCCATGATAAACGTCACAATGTGACATAACGCTTATTAAGCTCCCACTGTAACAAACCATGGCTTAATGTCGTAATGTGATATAAACCTTGATAACATCACAGTGAAATGTAAACCTTGATAAACATCACAATGCGACATAACCCTTGACAAATAACAGAATGTGACATAACCCTTGATGAATGTCACTAATGTAACATAACCCGTGATAAACGTCACAATGTGACATAACGCTTATTAAACGCCCACTATCACATTATTAATGTGTCACATCTTTGGTTGTGTTGACATATACCAACCAGACACTGTAACAAACCATGGCTTAACATTGTAATGCGATATAACCCTCGATAATATCACAGTGAAACGTAAACCTTGATAAACATCACAATGCGACATAACCCTTGACAAATAAGAAAATGTGACATAACCCTTGATGAATGTCACTAATGTAACATAACCCGTGATAAACGTCACAATGAGACATAACGCTTATTAAACGCCCACTATCACATTATTAATGTGTCACATCTTTGGTTGTGTTGACATATACCATCCAAACACTATAACATACAATGGGTTAACATCGTAATGTGATATAACCCTTGATAACGTCGAAGTGATAAATACTTATAATATTATTAATTATATTATATTATAATATGAATATGGTATTTAATTAAAATATTATAATTAAAGTAATAATAAAATATTATTGTTGTTATGGGTGTGGTTCATTGGTCATACTTAACCATGGTTTACTTTGGTGAATCACATGGCCATAGTTGATAATGCAACAAGAAATTTCTAAACATCCAAAAACACATTATTAATGTGTCACATCTTGGGCATTATCTCAATGTGACATAACCCTTGATGAATGTCGATAATGTAAGATAACCTGTGATAAATGTCACAATGTGAAATAAATCTTATTAAACGCCCACTATCACATTATTAATACGTCACATCTTGGGCATTATCGCAATGTGACATAACCCTTGACAAATATTACAATGTGACATAACCCTTGATGAACGCTGCTAATGTAACATAACATGTGATAAATGTCACAATGCGACATTACTCTTATTCAACGCCCACTATCACATTATTAATGTGTCACTTTTTGGGCATTATCGCAATGCGACATAATGCCTATTAAACGCCCGCTATCACATTATTAATGTGTCACATATTTGGATGTGTTGACATATACCAACCAAACACTATAACAAACAATGACTTAACAAATAATGTGATATAACCCTTGATAACGTCGCAGTAAAACATATACCTTGATAAACATCACAATGTGACATAACATCCTACATTACTATGTAGAATGTAGATGGTTTAAACCATTTCTTTTGCCAAAACTACAATGAGCTTAGAAAGCTTCTTGAAAAGCTTTTTGAGCACATGTTTTTCCATCTTTTTTCCTCCTCAACCCTAAGCTTTTCCATCATTCTCTCATTTTATTACTTTCATTTTATTTTTTATTATTTATAATTCTATAGCATCCTATTTAAACTATTTTTTCTTTATTTTGACTCCATTAGTCCTTCTCTTTTGCTTTTACTCTTTTTAACAATTGTTTTTTAACTGTTCTTAATATTTTATTTTCACCATAGTCCAAATTATATTACTTTTATACTTGAGATACTTCTTAATTATGATTTAAGTTTTATTTTTTCTTAATGATCCATGGAATCTTGGGACCTGTATAAATTGTGATGCTATGCATTCCATAAATCTTAAATAATGATATAGGATTGGTGATATTGTATTTAATTTTGGTAAATTATAAAAAAAAATTGTATTTTTTTATTCTTTAAGCATAATTTTCTAGAGATATTTTAGCATCTATTTCACCATAGTCCATTTCTTTTGCCAAAACTACAATGAGCTTAGAAAGCTTCTTGAAAAGCTTTTTGAGCACATGTTTTTCCATGTTTTTCCCTCCTCAACCCTAAGTTTTTCCATCATTCTCTCATTTTATTACTTTCATTTTATTTTCTATTATTTATAATTCTATAGCATCCTATTTAAACTATTTTTTCTTTATTTTGACTCCATTAGTCCTTCTCTTTTGCTTTTACTTTTTTAACAATTATTTTTTAACTGTTTTTAATATTTTATTTTCACCATAGTCCAAATTACATTACTTTTATACTCTAGATACTTCTTAATTATGATTTAAGTTTTATTTTTTCTTAATGATCCATGGAATCTTGGGACCTTTATAAATTGTGATGCTATGCATTCCATAAATCTTAAATAATGATATAGGATTGGTGATATTGTATTTAATTTTGGTAATTTATAAAATGTTTTTGTATTTTTTATTCTTTAAGCATAATTTTCTAGAGATATTTTAGCATCTATTTCACCATAGTCCAAATTATATTACTTTTATACTCCTATCGAGATACTTCTTAATTATGATTTTAAGTTTTATTTTTTCTTAATGATCCATGGAATTTTGGGACCTTTATAAATTGTGATGCTATGCATTCCATAAATCTTAAAAAATGATAGGATTGGTGATATTGTATTTAATTTTGGTAAATTATAAATTGTTTTTGTTTTTTTCCATTCGTTAAGCATAATTTTCTAGAGATATTTTAGCATCTATTTTCACAATAGTAGAAAATAACAAGTGTAAGGAAAGTCTCAAACTTGGAGCTTGTTAGTATTCCAATACCAAATGCATAATGATTTACAATTATTTTCAAGTCTATTATAAGCTTTATACCCTATATTTAATTTTTTATAAATAACATAATTCTAAAATTTGTGATAAAGATAAATTCCAATATATTTGTATAAAGTATTTTACTCAAATCAATTAATGTACCACACTAAATTAACCAAACTCATATTTTTTAATTGGATTCCCATAGCTTTTGTTTTGCACAACTACTAAATAATGTATCCTTGAGATAGTTTAGTTTTTCTAGGAGATGTAAGGACTCCTCATCATAAGAAAAATGCCATTAATGTAAAAAGGACTATGACTATACATACTAGATTTGTGTCAACATTGAAAATTAAAAAATAGTATCAAAATATATTTAAACATTAATTTTTATATTTTTAACATAAAGTACTCTTAAAATATAATAGAATTTTTTTTTAAATTATTATTATTTAATAATTTTAACTAACTATACTACTTAAATAATATATTAAATAATTAATAATATATAATTTACTTTTCCATTAAATTTTAAAATTATAACCCTTCTTAGAATATTATAATTCAAACAAAAATTTTAATTGCTTATTTAAAATAAAACAATTAAAATTTAAAAGTTTAAAAAAATTCAAACATATTATTTTTTCTTGCTAATTAAAAATACATTAACTTATAAACTTTAGATTCCTCAATCCATTACATAAAAATGCATTGACATATTTATTTTTAAATTCCTCACTCCTTATAGAACCTAATTTTTTTAGATCATGAGGATAGGTTAGCGAAATAGAAAATTAATATTAAAGTGCTATAAAATATGTTTGTTACTATTAAATGCATATTTTTATTTTTATAAGAAACTACATCGAAGCTTTGGAAAAAATGCTTTAGAGAAAAAAATATAACCCAGCAAGACTAGCGATGCCATCCGTAGCCATCCATTTATGTGAACGTCTTCAAATGCCTTTCTTATGAAATCAGACGTTACTTTCCATGGCAGTTGGGGTAATAAGATAACATATCAGGTCAAAAAGAGTGTTTCCAGCGTGGCGTGCTCAAATGAAAATAGAAAAGGTTTAACTGCCTGTTTTGAAAAGGTCTTTTCACTTCTCGAATTCATCCGGATCTTTATCAAACTTAATTTTACCTCCTATTTCGCCTCGGCAATATCCCTCTCCCTTTGGTCGAGCTTTTTTCCCCTACAAGAAGTACTAGCTTAGCTACAAGAAAAAACCTACCTTCATCCCACCCTTGGTCCCGGTGGTTATATGCCATAGAACCCCTCTCCCTTATGGTTGAGCGGCTCCGCCCCTTGATTCAATCAACCTCGACCTCCTTATCTAGGAGGAGAGAGAAAGAAGAAGGGCCAGTAAATACTCTCTAGCAGTCTAAAGCTAATTTTTGAAACAAAACCTGACACAGTAATATCAAAAATAGATTTAAAAAAAATAAAATAATGTCGTTTTCAATACTTTGAAAATAATTTTATTTGCATTATTAAGTTACTTTTTTGTTAATGTTGGATGGATATTTTTATTATTGTAAACACCTACACATAAGCTTTGTAACAAGTAATCAGTAATCAGTATCCCGGGTGAAGTCTTCTTCAATGGCAAAGTGCCAGAGGCTGGAAGAACAGCCGAGCAACCCATATTTAATTGCAGAGAAGATCCTTGGACGGCTGAAGTCTTCTTCAATGGCAAAGTCCCCGAGGGTGGAAGAACTGCCGAGGAACCCAAATTTAATCGTAGATCCTTGGACTGCTCTCCGGGAAGCACACTTTAGATCTTGCGTCTGTCGCAGAACTGATATTAAGAAACTGATATCGCAGGTGGAGCTCTGTGTCGCAATCTCTGGCAGATATTGCATATGATTTAAGAAACTGTTACTGCATGCAAAACGTGGCTCCACCTCGCCTGTATTTACGCTAACCGACTCCGTCCGAACTCCTAAATCCGCGATCCGCTCATCTAACAGAGTCCTAAAAAAGGGCTAGTTAAGCTATAAACTGATAGTTAAAAGATCAGACAATTGAGATGATCTTGAGCATCCACTTGGCGGGATTTGTAGGATCTTGATGATCCGCTCAAGCAAGTTAATCCCCAAAATACCATTGATATACGCCTATCCAGGTAACTATCGGCGTAAATATATGAGGTCACACAAAACGACTGAAGAAGGTTGTGCATACCTCTTGAATATATTATCGTAAGAAGGTTCATTCCAGCGATCGAATCCCCGTGAAAAATAAAGAAAAACAGGGTTAGAATTGAGCGTGCTCAGTCAAGCTAAGAAGAATGTTAAAGAATTAAATATAGGATTTAACACTTACCAGAAAGAGAGGGAGTAAGCTAGCTCAGGAGCAATCCTCTCTCATTGGACGGAGGAGGAGCAAAGTTAGCGTTGAGCTCCTCCTCCGTCGGATGGAGGGAGGATTGCTCCCGAGCTAGCTCACTCCGAAAGAGAGCATCGATTTCTCTTGAGGAATCTCAACCTCATTAATATTTTAAAAACAAAGACGCTAGCCACAAATAACAAACATAGATTTAGTTTTCAATCCCAAACTTAAGATTCGGGGGAAACTGCTAGCTATTGCAGCCGAAAACCCACGTAAGATAACCACTTAAAGTCGTCGACAACCCTGCACACAAGTTTTTATCCAATTTAATGTCTTAAACTGAGAATTGTTTACTAAAACCCTAAACCTTTGAAAGGAATAAAGTACTTACAGTTTGAACTCGAATCATGGCTAAGAGGAAGGTCGAGGGTTTGAAATAGAGCCACCATAGCAAAAAATGTAAAGAGAGCACGTTATTATTCTTTGGCCAAAATGAATTTCAAACGAAACTGAAACTTAACCTAAACTGAGTTGTTTATACCTTGCCTTCTCCTCTTTACCTGTAGCGTTCAAGAAATGGCTTAGAAGCCTTTTTGTACGTAGAACATCACCTTTAACCTAAACTGAGTTGTTTATACCTTGCCTTCTCCTCTTTACCTGTAGCGTTCAAGAAATGGCTTAGAAGCCTTTTTGTACGTAGAACATCACCTTTAAAAAAATGGAGATACAAGAATGGTGGAGACTAGACCACTTACCTTGCATGTAAACGTTTGAGGCTACTAGGGTTCTCATCAACAAATACAGCATCACAAATCCTACGTAAAAACACGTTTCTATTAGCTTTAAACCCTGATAAATCTTATGAAAAAACTGTAAAGAATGGTGGGAGTTACCTTTAGAAATGATAGGCTCCTCTTCGTTTAAGAAAACTCCAACACTAATAGTATCATTTAACACAGAAGCCAAACCACCAATCCTTCCACAAAAAGGAAGCAGAGAAAGCTTTAATAAAATGCAGAGCCAAAGAAGGAGAGACAGAGCTCGGCTCGGTTAGTTCCACAACCTTTTACTCTTCAAAAAAAACTAAAAACCCTTCCGCTCAATGCTTATTGCACAGCTCAAATGAGCAACATGGGCTGAGTGGAAAACAATGCAAGCCCCAAGTTCACAGTAAGGAGAAATACAATATCCACACCAAGGTATTACCTCGGCAGGGTGCTTGTGAAACACACAATGAAACAAAACCAACAAACAACTCCCATAGTAACTGTAAGCCCGAGTTAAGACAGAGTTGATGTTTCATACTTTCCATTTTTTATTCATGCTCAAGGAAACCTCATCCAATGACAAAGAGCAGATGTAGCAAGTGGAGGTTTGAGATTCATTTGAAAAAACTGAGGCCTCAAAGAGCAGTTAATAAATTGTAAGAAAAGCTTTTTCTTTTTCCAATTTTATTTTAATATTATTAAATTGGATCATTTTATTTAATGTTATAAAAAAAATTGGAATACATTATATTAATAAAAAAAATGATGATGATGATGATTAACATGAGACCAACTCTTTAAGAAGGATAATCCTTGGTTTACTTTAAAATCTTGTTTATGTGCTCAAAAAGCTTTCCAAATACACTATAATTTTGGCAAATCGGGAGTTTATAAAGTTTTGTATTATAGAAAATACTATGAAACTGGGATCTAATTTAGGTGTAAGTAAATTGTTTTAAACTTTTAAATAGGTAACTGATGTAAATTTTTAATTTCTATTAAACTTAAAAAAATTAAAATAATATAAGAGTTATAATGAACACTATAATAAATTGATATAAAATATAAAAGAAATATATACATGAGATAAAGTAATATAATTAATTAATTCAATAAATATTATTAATATAATATTTTATGTTTTTATTTATATAATTAAAAAAAAATTAAATTCTTAATATAAAGAATAATAATATGTTGAAAGAAATATAAATAAATGAAATTAATAATATTAATATTAACGTCGACAATAATATTAATATTAATAAATAATGTTAAGAAACATTATCATTAAAATTAATATTTTTATTTATGTTAATTAATATTATTAACTAATGTGTATTTATTCATTAATGTAGTTGTATTAGTTAATATGGTAAACAATAATGTTATAATTAACCATAATCCACGTGACCCATAATCATATATTACAAATAATTATTTCTTAGATCACAAAATAAAATATATTATTAATAATATCAAAAGAAAAATAAAAACATTCATAATATATTAACTTTAGTAAAAGAATTAATAATATTATTATTCATATCAATAATATAACATTAATAAAAAAATATTAATAAGAACATTATTATTAATAAAAGACATTAACATTTATAAAAAAAATAATTATGTATATATCTCATATTTAGGATTTGTGGATCATCAAGATTCACAAAAACTTGACAATTGTACAAGTCTGATCCGTTCAATCATCGACTTAGCAGTGTGTTTAAGATCAGTTAAATGTTGTGATCGAACTGGCCTCGATTGGTGTGGCTGATCCCCGGTGATTGTAGGCAATGTGGCAGGATGGAGTCCTTCTACGTGGTGGAGGTTACTAACTATACATATGGAGAATTGTCATTGTTGTGTTGTTAGATGTGGAGGCAATTGAAATTGTGAAATGCTACTTATTCACTACCATTTGTACCAAATCCAATTGACACCTGTCCCATAATGGCTTCAGAGGGACTAGAATCAACACCATTCGAGGTATTCCAAAGCTACCATGGACACCAAGCCTGTTGTGAGTTTTGTGAAAGAGACCGGGGAACATTCTAAATGCCTATGTTTGAACTGGCACTTCGATCCTGTTTTTCTTGCACTTTGATTGTGTTTAATTTGCAATGATTATTTTGTAGATTTACCGGATGGTTTCTAATAAGGATCACTAAGTTAATCTACAATATCACAGAGGTCTCTTCACATCTGATGTTGCGCTTCTTATAGACGGAGAAGCCAAGCACGTTATGAACTACGCAATGAGCAACGAAGGAGATTTTTTCTTCATGCTTGAATTGTATATTGGTCACTCAAATCAGGATTGATGGGTTTGTTGTTGTATATTTCTGACAAATAAATGGTATTTACTTTTATATATCCAGACAAACATTATGTTATATTTGGTGACAACCTTCTTGGTTTAAATTGCATAGAAGGTGACTTCGTATACATGCTTTGTATTAACAAATCCAAATTATAATTATAAGCATTTACCATTCCTTGTTTTGTTTCTTAGCAACTTTACAACAACAAGAGTTCCCTCACCTTTCTTTAAATTTCAAGACATCTCCAACAATGGCACTTAGGCTCGTCAAATCATTAGTTTTGCTCCCATTTGTTTAAAGGGCTGGTGCAAGCTAATGTTGGTCACTTGTGACGTGTTCATTGCAATGGACTTCTAGAAAAACAAAAATCTGAACATTAAAAAGCAATATTAGAGGTACCTACACAACTTTTTGGAATATGGCGTAAGAATATGAAACGTGGACAATCAGATTACCTTCCAGAATATATAACTTTGATTTATGGAAACTAAGTATAAATCCCAAAAAATGAGGTTCTTCTAAGGTTGGTATGTTATTTTTTTCCCCAAAAAAATCATATATGTTTGCGTTGGTCCACTCGTTTGGTATGCAAATGGTGGAATTTTGTGAAAAAAATTATACAGAGTTGTAGATAACAGGTGTGTCTAGTGGAGTGTTATTTTTCCATATTTATTTATGTTATATATATATATATATATATATATATATATATATATATATATATTAAGTAAGTCAGTGATGCCCTAAAATTACAAGGTAGAGCGTTGGTCCATGACATCTTGGTCTTAACATAGTCAATTAACGATATTTATTTTTTAGGATGTAGGTCTTTGTGTCTTCTTATGCGGGTTCCTTTCCGTTTTCTAAATAGGTGAGCCCATCAAAAGTTATAGCCAAAGCAAATAGCCTACCTTTTGTGTTAGATTGACATTAGTCCATTTAAAATTAAATAAAAAATAGAAAAAGATAATAGATTTAAATAAAAATTACATATTCAGAATTTACAGACAGAGTTACACAATTGTGTGAATTTTCATTAGCAGTGGACAAGCGTGGCATATGCAAAATCATGCACGAAATAGGAAAAGTGGTACAAAACATGTTTTATGTCATAAGACAGTCCAAACCACTTGGTTTGGCAACCCAAACCTAAAACCAAAGCAGCCAAGTCATCCACCACGTAGGTTGGAAAAAAGGTGCCCGCCACAATTCTAAATTAAAATCACACGTGCGCGTAGTCTAAAGAGTAATGCGCACGCTCTAGAAGCACGATTGCACTTCTGAGTGCGTATGCGTTAAACACGTGTGCGTACATAGGTTCAGTTGAAACTTTGATTTTATTTTCAAGCATTTGCAATGGAATGATGATGATGACCATGACGATGATGATGATGAAAAGGATGGTGACAATGATGATGATGAGGATGATGAGGATGATGATGATGGTGATAATGATGATGATGAACAATGATGGTGATGGTGATGATAATGAGATGATGATCACGATGACTATGACTATGATGACTATGATTATGATTATGATGATGATGATGATTACGATGATGGGGATGATGATGTTGATGATGATGATGATGATGATGATGATAATAACGATGACGATGATGATGAACAATGATGATGATGATGACGACTATGATGATGACGATGATGATGACGGTGATGATGATGTTGATGACGATGATGATGATCATGATCATGATCATGAATAGTATGACTATGATGATGATGATTATGATGATGATTACAATGATAATGACTATGATGGTGATGATAATGATGATGATGATGATGATGACAATGATGATGATGAGGATGATGACTATGATGATGATGATGAGGATGAGGATGAGGATTAGGATGATGATGATGATGAGCATGAGGATGAGGATGAGGATGAGGATGACGAGGATTATGATGACGATGACGATGATGATGACGACGATGATGAACAATGATGGTGATGATGATGATGAGGATGATGACAATGATGATGATGAGGATGATGAATATGATGATGAGGATGAGGATGACGATGACGATGATGACAATGATGATGAATAATGATGGTGATGATGATGATGATGATGATGAGGATGATGATGATGAGGAGGAGGAGGATGATGACAATGATGATGATGAGGATGATCACGATGATGATGATGATGATGATGATGACGACGATGACGATGAACAATGATGGTGATGATGATGATGAGAATGATAACAATGATGATGATGAGGATGATGACTATGATGATGATGATGAGGATGAGGATGATGATGATGAAAATGACAATGATGATGAACAATGATGGTGATGATGATGATGATGATGATGAGGATGAGGATGATGATGACGATGATGAGGAACAATGATGATGATGACGATCAGGGATAATTTTAACGAACCATACTTATTTAAAAGTGTATAAATGTTAGCGAATATTACCAATTCTTAAAATGCCAACTATAAAATGATTGGCGATATTTTCAAAAAATATTTTAATTTCCAAGGATTTTATATCGTTTATATAATCATTTGGCGATTTTTAGGGTGAAAAAAATTTAGCCTTTCAAAATTAGGCGAAACAGGGCTTCAAAAAATGCAAAATGGCGAATGTTTTTTGGGAGAAAAACATGGAAAATAGTCCACTAGGCTAAAATTTGCCCCTAAAATTATCCCTGATGATGATGATGATGATAGGTTTAGTTGAAACTTTGCTTTGATTTTATTTTCAAGCATTTTCAACGGAATTATGACGATGACCATGACGATGATGATGAACAATGATGATGATGATGAGGAGGAGGATGACAATGATGATGAGGAGGATCATGACTATGATGATGATGACGACGATGATGATGATGAACAATGATGGTGATGATGATGATGATGATGAGGATGATTATCATGATGATTATCATGATGACTATGACTATGATGATGAGGATCATTATGGTTATGATGATGATTACGATTACCATGATGATGATGACCATGATGATGATTATCATGACGATGATGATGATGACAACGATGATGACTATGATGATGATGATGATGACAATGACGACAAGAACGACGATGATGATGATGTTCATGAATGCTATGACTATGATGACGATGATTATGATGATGGGGATGATCATGACTATGATGGTGATGAGGATGAGGATGATGACAATGATGACGATGACTATGATGATGATGATGAGGATGACTATGATGACAATGATTATGATGATGATTACGATGATGAGGATGATGATGACTATGATCAAGATGATAATGATGATGATGATGATGATGAGGATGATGACTATGATGATGATGATGATGAAGATGAGGATGATGATGATGATGATGATGATGATGATGATGATGGTGATGATGATGAGGATAAGGATGAGGATGACGATGACGATGATGATGAAAAATGGTGATGATGATGATGATGATGACGACAATGATGATGAGGAACAATGATTTTTGATGATGATGAGGAGGAGGATGAGGTTGATGATGAGGATGAATGATTATTATGTTGAGGCTGAGGATGATGATGATGATGATGATGTTGATGATAATGATGGTGATGATGATGATGATGATGAGGATGATGATGATGATGACGACGATGAGGAACAATGATGATGATGATAGGTTTAGTTGAAACTTTGCTTTTAGTTTATTTTCAAGCATTTTCAATGGAATGATGATGATGAGGAGGATGATGAAAATGATGATTATGAGGATGATGAATATGATGATGATGATGATGAGGATGATGATGATGATGATGACGATGATGACGATGACGATGAACAATGATGGTGATGATGATGATGCTGATGAGGATGATGATGATGATGATGATGATGATGATGATGATGATCACGATGACTATGACTATGATGATGATGATGATGATGACTACGATGATGATGAGGAGGAGGATGATGATGATGATGAGGATGTGGATTATGTTATTGAAAATGGTGTTATTTACCATGTTTTATTGACCACGGTCGCCATTTTTGCTACTGTCGTGACCATGGTCGCCACTATCGCTATTGTCGTGCTAGGTCTTGTGGCCATGTGTTATTGACCATGGTCGCCACTATTGCTATTGTCATGCTAGGTCTTGTGGCCATGCGTTATTGGCCATGGTCGCCACTAAGCCTTATTCAGTGTTGGAGGCCTCCCTTACGCTCCACTAGCCATAGGTAAGGAGCCTAAGACCTCATAATGACACCCATGTGCCTAAGAAGAAAGTAGTGGTGAAGACTATATTGTAAAAATACTCGTACATATGTGAATACCAAGACATTGTTAAAGAACGTTAGTCATTGGGATAAATGTTAGTGAGTAAATGTTCTAAATGTTTGGAAACAGCACGCATGCATGTGTATGCGTGTACACGTTGGTATGCATGCACACTCTTATGTATGCATGCGTGCGCACTCATAAATACACATGCACGCACCTATTTCTAGTTAAAAAAAATAGATATTTGGATTCCTAGGGTTGCTACCAATTTTCAAGGGTTTTCTACAACTGTTCACGCGCTTTGTGCTCCTGAACTTTGCAATTTGGCTCACACTCAATCATCAATTGGACACTCTTTGATCTATTGGATAGAAGATCACTTTTGGAATCTAACAAACATCTTCAGTGGTCTTGGAAGTTAGTGGATACATTCAAACTACAAGTTTTCATTGCAAGAAGAGATCATTTTGAATAGGTACGGTGAATTCTAAATAATTGTTTTCATTCACAAGATTTCAGATCATTTCATTGATTTATCTTTTATCATATGCCTACAACAATATCTCTCTCATAGACAACAATTAATTTCACAAGAAGAATTCCCAACTTCACATCAAAACAAGGCTCATATTTTCCATAAAAGATGAAGTATGCAATGTTAACTAATATACATTTGCACATGAATATATTCTGATTTGACACAATGATGGCATAGATGAAGTTATCTCTTGAGACTCTTCAATTTAAAAGAAAAACCTTTGAAGTAATCATGGGAGAGGGTCAATATTGAATAGTTCACCAAGTTGTCCATATTCTCTATACAAGATGAAGTATGCAATGTAGACCAATAATCATTTGCACATGAATATATTTTGATTTCCCACAAGGATGGCATAGATGAGGTTCTCTCCTGAGACTCTTCAATTTGTATAAAAACCTTGGAAGCAATCATGGGAGAGGGTCCATATTGAATAGTTCAACAACTTGTCCATGCTCTCCTCTTCATGCTACATTTATCATAACATGCCTTTGAGCTTGACAGGGATGCCTCTACCTCAATGATTTCTCTTTTTTACGGGGGATTTGCAACCTCCTCATTGTGTAATTAGTCAATTTGTTCTCTTTAGTTAGTGTAACTTAATGAGTGTAATTTATTCAATTTATTCCCAAGACATCCAAGAACCAACTTGTGTCTTCCCTCACAACTAATGTGGCATATTACGTGTAATGTCATCTCGTCCGAAGGTGTTGGAAATGAAGAATATTTCACTCATCTTCTTGTGTCTTCCAATACTTTTTGAACACAAATTAGGAAGTCATAATCCTATAGTTGTAATACCGACAAACTTGAATCTCTTTAGTATAGAAATGAAACTTTAGTTTGAACATAAAGAGAAACCTTTAATCAGTGTTTATGTATCAATGCCAATAATTACCATACTAATATATCTGTAATTTAGTTAATTATGTTGGAAAACATCATGTTTCTTGTATAATGGAACTAATACCTTATTTGCTGCTTCTTATGCAGGTGTATACCTCATAGTTTTGATAAAGAAGCTTTTGGCTATGGGAAAATCATGTAACAGAGTAAGAAAAACTAGAAGGAATATGCCCATTGAAAAGGAAAATGATGTAAGAGAAAAGGCCAGGTTGGAAATGGGAAGAGTGAGACATGGTCCATACATTTCCACTGATATTGCGACCGATCCTAATAGATTTTATGACATAACAACCTCTAGTTCAGAATCACGGGTGAAGAGGTTGTGTCCAACGGACCCAACTCAAATTCCAACATCAATGCAGCCTCCAACCAACAATCCATTATCAAGCCATGCTGAAGCTCTTGAAGACATAGGTATATTGAGAGACGCTGAGTATCAAGCGTTGGAACTAGGAGAAATAATTAATTTGAAATCTCTCCAAGAGGACCACAACCATGTCAAGTAAACTCCCAATATGGACCAACATGTGAATTAAGAACCACAACAAAGAAGCCTCGGTATTTGTAGCTCATGTCCACCTTCCCTACCTCGATTGTCTAGTGTAAGAAAAAGGACTCCTAGACGTATCCATGTGGATGAAAGCTGTATATCAGGCCTTGAAGGTAAGTTTTCCAAAAGCACTATCGATTGGAAATGTAGAAAATTAATGAAGGAATATTTTGAATCCAAAGGTGATGTAGGTAAATGTCAATTATTACTATGTTTGTCAAAGTCAAATTGTTTAGTTGTTGTTAGGAGAATTCTGGGCATAAAGATGGTTAGAATTTCAGAGGCTAACAATCATATTGTTAGAAATCTCCAATCTACTTTTAATACGATTGGGAAGACGCCTCGTACTAAAGATCTTTGTGCGACTCGTCATGTGCTATCAGAATTAGTTGTAAGTAAGTACACGTGGCAACGCTGCCTCCTTTCACATAGTTCTCACATACTTAAATTAAATAGAAAAATTGTTAAGAAGTACTCTGTTATAAGAGAAAATATTCATACTCCAGGTGGAAAAGATTGTTGGGAATTTGTCGGCAGATTTCCTCATCGAGATATGAAGCTAATTGATGTTGTTAAGGACTTTGTACAAAATTTCTGGCATGATCATACCAGACCTTAATCTAACCAAAGAGATCTACTAAAGCTAAGAAAAGGTTTGACTGAACGTGAACCCCACTTCAAACACTTCCTTGACACAAAAAATACTGAACTCTATGAGAAATTCATGAATGAGCACACACAATTGAACGTGGTCGAAAGGTCCTTTGAGAAATATAAACCATGGTACGTTCGTATATGCATTGATCGGAACACATGCTGTTGTAGATACCATGTAGAATATGAATATTTTTATGACATGTATAAATAGATATTTTGGGATTTGCATACTAACATTGAGCAGGGATGCAATCAATCCATAATACCACCAAATGCATCGAGATATTTTATCGTCAGCATCATGTTTCCAAGGCATGAAGGAAAAAAATACTATGGAAAATCACTTCTATATGGGAATCGTTCCAGGTGCAGTGTGTTTGCTCTTTTGAGCTATTGCATTCATGGAAGCGATGAGCATCAGTTTGGCAGTATGACCATGGAGATGAAAAGCTTCAAGTACGTAACCTATCAATCAGATAGTGCGAAGGAAAGTAAAAAGATTGCATTGATGAAGTTACAGATGCAAATGATTATTGCATGTTTTTCCTCTTACACGTTCAGTTTCTACATATATATTCTTTAAAGGTCACATTCTAATACGAACCTTGTTTTCATGGAAACATGTATGGGTATGTGATTTTTTTGATGGATTTCTACACAAAAACCGAGTAGTATGTTCAACATGTGCATGTAGCGTGATGGTAGGATGAGAAGTACAGAAAATGCAAGGACAACTTTCCCATTGGGTCCATATTGTCAATTGTGGATTTTGCAGAAAACTACACCCTTCAGCCACAAAATGAAATTCAGAGTCAATACTACCATTTCGACCAAGTCAGCATCATGGTACATATTACATATAGGAATGGACTTGAGAGAAGCATTAACAACAGGATAATACAGAAGGAGACCAATTTTTACATAAGTGATGACATATGCCATGATTTGCATTATGTGCAACATTGTTTTCAAATTTTCTATGATCAGGTAAAGGAGGTAGATATACAGATGGATCAGCATTGGATATGGTCAGATGGTTGTGTGGGCTAGTTCAAAAATTCTTGAGTCTTCCAATGGATGAGTATGTTACATAAGACTTACAATTTGCCTCATACATGGAACTACTTTGAGACTGGGCACAACAAAGGTGAGCATGACGGAGCTGGTGCATGCATCAAGACCACACTACGAATGGAGGAGATGAGGTTTACCAAAAATCACCATATCAAAAATGCAGAATCCATAGTTCAATGGTGCTCCGCAAAAATGTTAAACCTAACTAAAGTTAAACATACATCAACAGGGGAAGGAAGGCCAATCAGAAATTTTTGGCAAGTGGTTGACATAGATCGATCTCGTTCCTATAGTTGCAGCACAGTACAAGGAACACATGGATTTTTCAGTTCGAAGCTAAAACAACCCACTATTTGAAATATGAACATAGAAACTTGCTTTCTTTTGTAGGCCTTGTAGTAGTGGTGAATGGGATGAATGAGAATGCATGGATTGGGTTGATGATTGGGATCATGTGTCACTTGTAGTAGACCCACGTGCAGTTGTTGAAACAACCCACTTAGAGGAGGTTCATTCAGCGATTTCGACAGACTATGACCATATCTCAGATCTTGTAGAGCCAGGACACATATATGCGGTTGTTTCCCCAAAAGACAATGAATGGGGCATGGATTATTAGTTGGCACGATGCATTCGAGGTACGAAAATCTTGAACAGATCATTGATTGATGATGAAGGAAATGAATTTCCTATTGGCTCGATGGTGGTTGAGGGTGAATATATTACACTACACAACAATATTTGAACCCAAAATTCGACAACAAAATCCGACGACATCCAACATAAAGTACATTTTTGTCAGTTTGCAATGATGAAAAGTACTGTACCTTTCAATATCTTTAAGCATCATCGAATTTCTGACGTCCTTAGGGTAGGTTTTTTTACGACACTTTGCAACACTATGTCGTCGGATATGCGATGGATGTGTGTCAAATTTGTGATGGAAGAGTGTCGAATTTGCGACGACACTTGGAGGATGAGTCATCGGATATATGACAATAGCATATTGAATTTTCAATGACAATTGAAGGATGAGTCGACCAATTTTCGACATCCTTGGGATATTTTTTGAAACAATATAAAGAAATATTTCAAATAGATTAAACCCATATTTCCAATGGTAACTAGGTTCATATCGTCGGATATTCGATGACTGTCGAATTATAAATATAAACATTTTTAAACATTTCGACATGTTTTCTATAGAAGCGATGAACTATTTACGGAAATTATTTATTCCTCGAAGGACGGTTTGAGGAATTGTTTTATTCTTCAATAGGCGGTTGCGGGAATTTTTTTTTTCTTCAACAGACAATTTGTAGGAATTTTGTTCTTCTTCGACAAACCTCCGTTTGAGAAAATTGTGATGCGTGGAACTTGATTTTTTAAAATTGTCGATAGCATTCATTCACGAAGTTTGTGACAAAATGTCAAATAGAAGTTTTCTTGATCCCAACAAACACAATCGACAATTGCTTTCTAGACTATGGGATGCAGCGTAACAAAGGGGTGATGGAAAATGTTATTGTCCATGTACTCAATGCAGAGGATTTAAGAGGAGAAGAATAATGATTTCAACAACCACAAAACATTGTAGGGAACATGGACATGCTAAGGGGGGGAATGAATATCGTCCATTTGTAGGTTTAGCATTATAAAGTTTTTTACATTGTTTTCTTTGGTAAATGTATGTATTATTTTAATATTTCCTATATTAAATTATATCTATTGGTGTTTTCATGTATTTATACAGGAAAGACACCCTATGACATATCGTCCAGAGGAAGTGCTTTTAGAACAAGTTTCGGATCAAGATCATGGAGCGTCTATGTTTAATGGAGAATAAGTGAATGATCATATTGAATAAGATGATCATACTGATAACATAGTTCAAGATGATGGTACAAATACATTGATCGATGATTCGTTTAATGTTAGAATGGATGATGACGATGGCGATGATAATGAAAATATTAATGATTTTGATGATGTTCACGATATACCTCTTCTCGATAAGGGAAATGAACCCGTTTATGAAATCTTCCAAACAAGTCTACTCTCTTCTGTATTGTTGATAATGAACTTGAAGGTTATGAATGGTCTTTCAAACATATCAATCACACGGATTCTAAGGTATGTAAAATAATCCATCACATATATACCATTAGGATAAAGTTTATCTGTATTTCTCTAATAATTATATTGTTAACTCATTATTGATCATCATACAGATGAAGTGTGTTTTGTTAATATTATTTATTTATTACATTAACTATTTTTTTTATGTAGCTTGATAGCTGAATTTTTGTTACCACCATCAAATATTTTAACTCTCACATATCGAGATTTATCTTCCATCATGAAATATTTTTTTTTTTGTTGTAAATAAATCATTGTATTACTTTATAGGGGAAAAATTACATAGTAGATATTCATCTGAAACAGTCACAAGGACGGAGTGTCCTCGACCCCATTCGGAACCAGACCCGTGCTTTTTTCCCCAAATAATATACAAAGTCTTCCCATGTCTTCCAATTACCCCCATTACATCTTATCCCATCAAAATTACAGAGCTTCCCCTCCCACATCAAAACAGAACTACTATAAAGGCTATGAAGTTCTAAAATTTCCATAACCTACATGTTTATCGATACTGCTACTACTTCTACTGTCTAAGCAAATTCTAACTAAAACTAGTTCCTGCAAATACCCAGACATAAAGAGGAAAAGGTCAGACCTGGCCTGGAGGAGAGACTCCCCATTAGGGTGAAATAGTCGGGTTTATCACCGCAGAGGTGTTCTGGGGGACAACTTCATTCTATACTCCAACCGATACTCCTGCGCATGCTGGTCCGTTGACTCTGCTCCTACTGTCCTTTTCCCATGGCCGAGCGCACTCCAGCACTCTTTGATCAACCGGGTGGAAAGGGAATCCCATTTTAGCAGCTATGATGTCAATCTTCTGGTGCATGGTATGGAATTCACTATTGTGCTCCTTCTAGAAATGAACTGGTTCCGAGTCCCCTGCTCTCTTAGCTTCTCATGCCATCGAGGAGTGACCCACGAGACGCATGGTCACCCAATAGGTCATCAGCATACAATCATAAGTGGAGGCTCTGCCATTCGTGGAGCCGGGATCTAGGACCCAGTCCGCTACTTCCTCATGCAAGCGTTCTTTTAGCATGTGTTTCACCTCTTCTCAGAGGTCTTCGACCACCTTCTTGACCTCCAGGCGGATTTCGAGCGGGACATGTTCTTTGAAGTGTTCGGCCTCCTCCTGGGCTTGGAGCTGAGCCCTAGTGGCTTGATGAGTCCACCTCATAATGCCCTTCCTCTTGTGATTAGGGTGGGCGGATGCTTCTCCAGTGCCACAATCTCTTCTAAGTTGCTGCTTGGGGTCCATAAGACAAAGGATAGGAATGCAGAGGTGAGGCAAGGAGTGGAGCTGGATCACACCTTCAGTTCTAGACACCAAAGGGCACACAAGAAGGAGAACGTGGAGCTAGAACCTGAAAGCTTTGCCTCGACGATGAATGAAGGGTGGCCAGGCCTTCGTAGCATAAGAAGAAGGGAGGCGAATGGGAGCTCTCCCATCCCTATCCTTTGCTTGTGTCACGATTATCATGAAAATGAGAACCCTCATACCTGTATCTGCGGCATCCCTCCTATGGTAATTACAAGCCCAATCCTACCAACAATCCCATCGCATATTTCCCATATTATCATTCTCTGTAGTTTTAACCATAATGATGGCGAAGGACAACCACCATCTACAATGATCATTTAAACCATATCACCCACACGTCATTTAGGTTGGTCTAGTTCGAGCATGCTCGCGCCTCCTGTCCCCATCTGTCCTGCCACCTTCCGGACATGCCATCTATGCCCCACTGTTCACGTCCCTTTAGGCCAATTGTCTATAGTGTTGGGCCCATTCTTTCTCCCCAAAAGCCTCTAGTCTATCACATCAAAATCCTGGGTCACCTTCCACTCCAGCATTTTTCGGAAGGTCAGCTGCTTTGTTGGCCACCTGTCTGACATGGCAGAAGGAAACCGCCGTGTAGGGGTGGAGGATAGAGCGGAGGTGGTACAACCTAATGGTGAGGTGCTAGATGGAAGAGACCTTTTCGTAAGTTTGTCCATTCACCATTCATTTGTCCATTTGGATAAGAATTTGAGAGTCTCCCTCGATGATCGTAGGAAAATGGCCGCCCCTGATCAAAACTTCAAGACCTCAAATCATTCCTTCCAATTCATCTAAGTTACTAGTCTCCAAACCGATTTCTCCCAGGAACACAGTCAGTATCCTTCCATCCTGGTCACAGCATAGACCCCCAAATCCTACCGGTCTTGGATTACCTCTGGATGCTCTGTCGAAGTTCAGCTTGAATACCTGAGGGGGAGGGGTGGTCCAGAAGTTTGGGCTGGATGGTTAGATATCTTGTCCCTTCTTCGTAAGCTATCCATATAGATCTATCGAGACCCCAATTCACAACAATCTGAGCTTCTTCACAGGGAATATGAGGATGAGGATGAGGATTGGGATGATGATGATGATGATGAGGATGAGGATGATGATGATGACTATGATGAGGATGATGATGACGATGACGATGACGATGACGATGATGATGAACAATGATGGTGATGATTATGATGAGGATGATGACAATGATGATGATGAGGATGATGAATATGATGATGAGGATGAGGATGACGACGACGATGATGATGACGACGACGATGACAATGATGATGAATAATGATGGTGATGATGATGATGATGATGATGAGGATGATGATGATGATGATGACGATGATGAGGAACAATGATGATGATGAGGAGGATGATGACAATGATGATGATGAGGATGATGACTATGATGATGATGATGATGACGACGATGACGATGAACAATGATGGTGATGATGATGATGAGGATGATGACAATGATGATGATGAGGATGATGACTATGATGATGATGATGAGGATGAGGATGATGATGATGACAATGACAATGATGATGAACAATGATGGTGATGATGATGATGATGATGACGAGGATGAGGACGATGATGACGATGATGAGGAACAATGATGATGATGATGATCAGGGATGATTTTAATGAACCATACTTATTTAAAAGTGTATAAATGTTAGCGAATATTACCAATTCTTAAAATGCCAACTATAAAATGATTGGCGATATTTTCAAAAAATATTTTAATTTCCAAGGATTTTATATCGTTTATATAATAATTTGGCTATTTTTAGGGTGAAAAAAATTTACCCTATCAAAATTGGGCGAAACAGGGCTTCAAAAAATGCAAAATGGCGAATGTTTTTTGGGAGAAAAACATGGAAAATATTCCACTAGGCTAAAATTTGCCCCTAAAATTATCCCTGATGATGATGATGATGATAGGTTTAGTTGAAGCTTTGCTTTGATTTTATTTTCAAGCATTTTCAATGGAATGATGACGATGACAATGACGATGATGATGAACAATGATGATGATGATGAGGAGGAGGATGACAATGATGATGATGAGGATGATGACTATGATGATGATGACGATGATGATCATGATGATGATGATGATGAACAATGATGGTGATGATGATGATGATGATGAGGATGATTATGATGATGATTATCACGATGACTATGACTATGATGATGAGGATGATGATGATGATTACGATGACCATGATGATGATGACCATGATGATGATTATCATGACGACGATAATGATGATGATGATGACGACGATGATGACTATGATGATGATGATGATGATGATGATGATGATGATGATGATGATGACAATGACGATGACAATGACGATGATGTTCACGAATGCCATGACTATGATGACGATGATTATGATGATGAGGATGATGATGACTATGATGGTGATGAGGATGAGGATGATGACAATGATGATGATGACTATGATGATGATGAGGAGGATGACTATGATGACGATGATTATGATGATGATTACGATGATGAGGATGATGATGACTATGATGGAGATGATAATGATGATGATGATGATGATGAGGATGATGACTATGATGATGATGATGATGATGATGATGAGGATGATGATGATGAGGATGATGATGACGATGACGATGATGATGAACAATGATGGTGATGATGATGATGATGAGGATGATGATGACGACGATGATGATGAGGAACAATGATTTTTGATGACGAGGATGAGGAGGATGAGGTTGATGATGAGGATGAATGATTATTATGCTGAGGCTGAGGATGATGTTGATGACGATGACAATGCTGATGAATAATGATGGTGATGATGATGAGGAGGAGGGGGAGGATGATGATGATGACGACAATGAGGAACAATGATGATGATGATAGGTGTAGTTGAAAATTTGCTTTGATTTTATTTTCAAGCATTTTCAATGGAATGATGATGATGAGGAGGATATTGACAATGATGATTATGAGGATGATGAATATGATGATGATGATGAGGATGATAATGATGATGATGATGATGACGATGACGATGATGATGAACAATGATGGTGATGATGATGATGATGATGATGATGAGGACGATGATGATGACGACGATGATGATGATCACGATGACTATGACTATGATGACGATGATGATGATGACTACGATGATGATGAGGATGATGATGATGAGGATGAGGATGAGGATTATGTTATTGACAATGGTGTTATTTACCATGTGTTATTGACCACGGTCTCCATTATTTCTACTGTCGTGACCATGGTCACCACTATCGCTATTGTCGTTCTAGGTCTTTTGGCCATGTGCTATTGACCATGGTCGCCACTGTCGCTATTGTCATGCTAGGTCTTGTGGCCATGTGTTATTGACCATGGTCGCCACTAAGCCTTAGTCAGTGTTGGAGGCCTCCCTTACGCTCCACTAGCCATAGGTAAGGAGCCTAAGACCTCATAATGACACCCATGTGCCTAAGAAGAAAGTAGTGGTGAAGACTATATTGTAAAAATACTCATACATATGTGAATACCAAGACATTGTTGAAGAACGTTAGTCATTAAATGGGATAAAAAACTGAGCAGTATGCTCAACATGTGCATGTAGCGTGATGGTAGGATGAGAAGTACAGAAAATGCAGCGACAACTTTCCAATTGGGACCATATTATCAATTGTGGATTTTGCAGAAAACTACACCCTTCAGCCACAAAATGAAATTCAGAGTCAATACTACCATTCCGACCAAGTCAGCATCATGGTACATATTACGTATAGGAATGGACCTGAGAGAAGCATTAACAATAGGATAATACAGAAGGAGACCAACTTTTACATAAGTGATGACAGATGCCATGATTTCCATTATGTGCAACATTGTTTTCAAATTTTCTATGATCAGGTAAAGGAGGTAGATATACAGATGGATCAGCATTGGATATGGTCAGATGGTTGTGCAGGCTAGTTCAAAAATTCTTGAGTCTTCCAATGGATGAGTATGTTACATAAGACTTACAATTTGCCGCATACATGGAACTACTTTGAGACTGGGCACAACAAAGGTGAGCATGACGGAGCTGGTGCATGCATCAAGACCACACTATGAATGGAGGAGATGAGGTTTACCAGAAATCCCCATATCAAAGATGCAGAATCCATAGTTCAATGGTGCTCTGCAACAATGTTAAACCTAACTAAATTTAAACATACACCAACAGGGGCAGGAAGGCCAATTAGGAATTTTTGGCAAGTGGTTGACATAGATTGATCTCGTTCCTATAGTTGCAGCACAATACAAGGAACACGTGGATTTTTCAGTTCGAAGCTAAAACAACCCGCTATTTGAAATATGAACAAAGAAACTTGCTTTCTTTTGTAGCCCTTGTAGCAGTGGTGAATGGGATGAATGAGAATGCATGGATTGGGTTGATGATTGGTATCATGTGTCACTTGTAGTAGACCCATGTGCAGTTGTTGAAACAACCCACTTAGAGGAGGTTCATTCAGTGATTTCGACAGACTACGACCATATCTCAGATCTTGTACAGCCAGGACACATATATGTGGTTGTTTCCCCGAAAGACAATGAATGGGGCATGGATTATTAGTTGGCATGATGCATTCGAGGTAAGAAAATCCTGAACAGATCATTGATTGATGATGAAGCCAGTGAATTTCTTATTGGCTCGATGGTGGTTGAGGGTGAATATATTACACTACACAACAATATTTGAACCCAAAATCCGATAATAAAATCCAACGACATCCAACGTAAAGTACATTTTTGTCAGTTTGCAATGATGAAAAGTACTGTACCTTTCAATATCTTTAAGCATCATCGAATTTCTGACGTCCTTAGCGTAGGCTTTTTTACGACACTTTGCAACACTATGTCGTCGGATATGCGATGGATGTGTGTCAAATTTGCAATGGAAGAGTGTCGAATTTGCGACGACACTTGGAGGATGAGTCGTTAGATATGCGACAATAGCATGTTGAATTTTCAATGACATTTGAAGGATGAATCGACGAATTTTTGATGTCCTTGGGATATTTTTTGAAACAATATAAATAAATATTTCAAATAGCTTAAACCCATATTTCCAATGGTAACTAGGTTCATATCATCGGATATTCGATGACTGTCTAATTATAAATATAAACATTTTTAAACATTTCGACATGTTTTCTATAGAAGCGATGAACTATTTACAGAAATTATTTATTCCTCGAAGGACGGTTTGAGGAATTGTTTTATTCTTCAATAGGCGGTTGCGGGATTTTTTTCTTTTTCTTCAACAGACAGTTTGTAGGAACTTTGTTCTTCTTCGACAAACCTCCGTTTGAGAAAATTGTGATGCATGGAACTTTATTTTTTAAAATTGTCGATAGCATTCATTCACGAAGTTTGTGACAAAATGTCAAATAGAAGTTTTCCTGATCCCAACAAACACAATCGATAATTGCTTTCTAGACTATGGGATGCAGTGTAACAAAGGGGTGATGGAAAATGTTATTGTCCATGTACTCAATGCAGGGGATTTAAGAGGAGAATAATATTGATTTCAACAACCACAAAACATTGCAGGGAACATGGACACGCTAAGGGGGGGAATGAATATCGTCCATTTGTAGGTTTAGCATTATAAAGTTTTTTAGATTGTTTTCTTTGGTAAATGTATGTATTATTTTAATATTTCCTATATTAAATTATATCTATTGGTGTTTTCATGTATTTATACAAGAAAGACACCCTATGACATATCGTCCAGAGGAAGTGCTTTTAGAACAAGTTTCGGATCAAGATCATGGAGCGTCTATATTTAATGGAGAATAAGTGAATGATCATATTGAACAAGATGATCATACTGATAACATAGTTCAAGATGATGGTACAAATACATTGATCTATGATTCATTTAACGTTAGAATGGATGATGACGATGGCGATGATAATGAAAATATTGATGATTTTGATGATGTTCACGATATACCTCTTCTCGATAAGGGAAATGAACCCGTTTATGAAAGCTTCAAAACAAGTCTACTCTCTTCTGTATTGTTGATAATGAACTTGAAGGTTATGAATGGTCTTTCAAACATATCAATCACACGGATGCTAAGGTATGTAAAATAATCCATCACATATATACCATTAGGTTAAAGTTTATTTGTATTTCTCTAATAATTATATTGTTAACTCATTATTGATCATCATACAGATGAAGTGTGTTTTGTTAATATTATTTATTTATTACATTAACTATTTTTTTTATGTAGCTTGATAGTTGAATTTTTGTTACCACCATCAAATATTTTACCTCGCACATATTGAGATTTATCTTCCATCATGAAAGATTTTTTTGTTTGTTTGTAAATAAATCATTGTATTACTTTACAGGGGAAAAATTACATAGTAGATATTCATCCAAAACAGTCACAAGGCCGGAGTGTCCTTGACCCCATCCAAAACCAGACCTGTGCTTTTTTCCCCAAATAATATACAAAGTCTTCCCATGTCTTCCAATTACCCCCATTACATCTTATCCCATCAAAATTACAGAGCTTCCCCTCCCACATCAAAACAGAACTACTATAAAGGCTATGAAGTTCTAAAATTTCCATAACCTACATGTTTATTGATATTGCTACTACTTCTACTGTCTAAGCAAATTCTAACTAAAACTAGTTCCTGCAAATACCCAGACATAAAGAGGAAAAGGTCAGATCTAGCCTGGAGGAGAGACTCCCCATCAGGGTGAAACAGTCGGGTTTATCACCGTAGAGGTGTTCTGGGGGACAACTTCATTCTATACTCCAACCGATACTCATGCGCACGTTGGTCTGCTGACTCCGCTCTTACTGTCCTTTTCCCATGGCCGAGCACACTCCAGCACTCTTTAATCAACTGGGTGGAAAGGGAATCCCAATTTAGCAGCTATGATGTCAATCTTCTGGTGCATGGTATGGCATTCACTATTGTGCTCCTTCTAGAAATGAACTGGTTTCGAGTCCCTGCTCCCTTAGCTTCTCATGCCATTGAGGAGTGACCCACGAGACGCATGGTCACCCAATAGGTCATCAGCATACAATCATAAGTGGAGGCTCTACCATTCATGGAGCCGGGATCCAGGACCCAATCCGCTACCTCCTCATGCAAGCGTTCTTTTGGCATGTGTTTCACCTCTTCCCATAGCTCTTTGACCACCTTCTCGACCTCGAGGCGGATTTCGAGCGGGACGTGTTCTTTGAAGTGTTCGGCCTCCTCCTGGGCTTGGAGCTGAGCCCTAGTGGCTTGATGATTCCAACTCATAATGCCCTTCCTCTTGTGATCAGGGTGGGTAGATGCTTCTCCAGTGCCCCAATCTCTTCTAAGTTGCTGCTTGGGGGCCATAAGACAAAGGATAGGAATGAAAAGGTGAGGCAAGGAGTGGAGCTGGATCACACCTTCAGTTCCAGACACCAAAGGACACACAAGAAGGAGAACATGGAGTTGGAACCTGAAAGCTTTGCCTCAACGATGAATGAAGGGTGGCCAGGCCTTCACAGCATAAGAAGAAGGAAGGTGCATGGGAGCTCTCCCATCCCTATCCTTTGCTTGTGTCAGGATTATCATGAAAATGAGAACCCTCGTACCTGTATTTGCGGCATACCTCCTATGGTAATTACAAGCCCAATCCTGCCAACGATCCCATCGCATATTTCCCATATTATCATTCTCTACAGTTTTAACCATAATGATGGCGAAGGACAACCACCATCTATAATGATAATTTAAACCATATCACCCACACATCATTTAGGTTGGTCTAGTTCGAGCATGCTCGCGCCTCCTGTCCCCATATGTCCTGCCACCTTCCAGACATGCCATCTATGCCCCATTGTTCACGTCCCTTTAGTCCAATTGTCTACAGTGTTGGGCCCATTATTTCTCCCCAAATTCCTCTAGTCTATCACATCAAAATCCTGGGTCACCTTCCACGCCAGCGTTTTCCAAAAGGTCAGCTACTTTGTTGGCCACCTGTCTGACATGGCAGAAGGAAACCGCCATGTAGGGGTGGAGGATGGAGCGGAGGTGGCATAACCTAATGGTGAGGTGCTAGATGGAAGAGACATTTTCATAAGTTTTTCCATTCACCATTCATTTGGCCATTTGGATAAGAATTTGCGATTCTCCCTCGATGATCGTAGGAAAATGGCCGCCCCTAATCAAAACTTCAAGACCTCAAATCATTCCTTCCAATTCATCTAAGTTACTAGTGTCCAAATCGATTTCTCCCAGGAACACCCAGTATCCTTCCATCCTGGTCACAGCATAGACCCCGAAATACTGCTGGTCCTGGATTACCTCTGGATGCTCCGTCGAAGTTCAGCTTGAATACCTGAGGGGGAGGGGTGGTCCAGAAGTTTGGGCCGGATGGTTGGCATATCTTGTCCCTTCTTCACAGGCTATCCATCTAGATCTATCAAGACCCCAATACATAGCAATCTGAGCTTCTTCGCGGGTAATAACCTTATCCTGATCACGCCATTGCATGCATTGGATGGAAGATAGCAGGTTGTCCTTCACCGTTTTCCACACCGTCTCCACGTCTTTACGTTGGTCCCTGAAAATCTGAGCATTTCGTTCCTTCCATAGACACCACATGGTCATACCTGGGAAGGCATACCAGATAGATTTGATAATGGGGTTCTTATAAGCTTTTGGGTGCCAGTATTTCAGGGTTTGAGCTGGTTGGCCCTGCCTTCTGTCACTTATTTGAAATCCCATCGCCCCTTTGTCCCAAATGGCCGCTGCATATGTGCATTTGTCTAGGAGGTGACTCATGGATTCCTCCTCTTGGTAGCACAGGAAGCATTGAGAGGGTCCCTACACCCCCCGTTGTCTTAATTTTTCACTTGTAAGGATCCTTCCTTTGAAAAACAGCCATATAAAGAGAGCGACCTTGGGCCAGAGATTCACAGTCCATATTTTCTTCCAGATACCATTGACCTCTGCATGGTTTCCTATCCTGATGTTATAGGCTTCCTTAATGCTAAAGGAGCCTCAATTTGTGTATCCCCATCTTAATACATCTGGACCTTCCTGAACCTTGAAGAAGTGTTTAATTAATTCTTCCTAGAAGGCCTCCCAATTAGTCACGCTTGTGAGATCAGGTTTTTCTTAGAAATCCCATTGTTACTGGTCCTCAAAGTTTTTGACCATCCAAGATTGGTTCACCTGAATCTTGCCTACCTCAATTGTCTTGTCCTTGATATGCAGCCATATCAGATATCTACCAAGGATAGGAAGCTGATTCCACGAATCATCCCAGAATTTGGCCCTACTGCCATCCCTGATCTCCCAGAAACTATGATCATGAACAATATTCCTTCCAATTAGCGTTTTCATCCATATGGGGGACCCGCTAAGGGTTTCGTTCAATCTAATCAATTATTGTATGGGTCGATCACGAGCATATTTAATGTGCCAAAGCTTGGCCCATGGCTCAGATGAGTGATTTACCCATCGCCAACAGACTTTTTCTCCCTGGATATTGGGAATCACTTTAGGATCTCTTAGGCCCAATCCTGCCAACTCCTTTGGCTGGCATTTATCCTCCCAGCATACTAGGGAAAATTTAGCTTTCACCTCACGTCCACCCCATAATTTGTTTTTTTGAAAACTTCGGATTTCCTTGAGGATTAACTTAGGGGATGCCATAATCGAGAAAAGGCATAATCGAGAAAAGGTATATAGGCATAGATTGCATAATTGTTTTAACTAGGATCAACCTACTGGGAAATTTTAAGGGATGTAGAACCCATCTTGAAAGTTTATGCTTCATTCTATCCATAAGATCCTGCCATGACGCTTTCTGCAGCCTCCCTACCCCCAAGGGAATTCCAAGGTATTTAGATGGGAAATCCCCTTTCGAGAAGCCAAGGATCCTTAAGATGTTCCTCTGGTAGCAGGGGAAGTGTTCAAAAAAAAACATGAGACTTATTTGGGTTGACAGCCAAGCATAGTATCATCAACAAATTGCAGTGTGTCTAAGGTGTCATTCCATCGTGGACTTTTAACCCTCTGGTCTCTCCTCTGACTGCTTGGGACATCATGAGGTGACTCAGACCTTCAACCATAAGGATGAAGAGGAAAGGAGAAAGAGGATCACCTTGTCTAATGCCACGAGTGGGCTGGAAGGTGCTAGTCGGTGACCCATTAAGAAGGATGTTGAAGAAGGGGGTTGTGACTAAGCCCATGACCCATTCCACCCATCCTCGGAAAAAACCGTAGGCCTCTAGAATTTTCTCCATGAAATACCAATTTAGATTATCATAAGCCCTTGCTATATCAAGCTTGATCATCATACCTGGTTGCCTTGTGATTTTGAGTGAACGCAACACCTCATGAACGAGAATGACCCCGTCCAAAATCTGTCTTCCTTCCACAAATCCCAACTGCTCTGGTCTGATAAGCTTGGTAAGAAGAGGTTCAAGACGGTTAGCAATAACCTTGGAGATGATTTTGTAGATAACATTACATAAAGCTATCAGTCTGAATTTGTCAGGATTGTCTACCCCTGCTTCTTTGGGGGTTAAGGTTAGGAAGGTCTCATTGAAGGCTTTGAGGAATCCCCTATTGTTCCTGGATTCCTCCACTATATCCAACACTTCCTCCTTGATGAGATCCCAAAAGTGATGGAAGAAGTTAGCTGTGAATCCATCAGGACCAGGAGCTTTCCCTAGGGCCATTTGATTAACAGCTTCCTATACCTCCTGCATCCCAACTGGCTTGGTCAGCATTTCATTGTTTTCTCCAGTGACTTCCCTAGGGACTAGGCTTTTAATTTTTTCAATGTCACTACCTCTATCCCCTCCATATTAACTAAGAATCTCAGAGAAGTGTTGCGTGAGTTCTACCTCTATCTCCCATCTTGTTTCCACTCTACTGCCATCCCTTTTCTTGAGTTTCTAGATTCTAGAATTGCTCCTATTATGAATCACTGAGTTATGGAAGAATTTAGTATTTCTTTCTCCCTCCTGTAGCCATTTAACCCTCGCCTTTTGTTGCTAGAATATTCCTTCCTGCCTTTCCCTAGCCTCTATTTGATTAATTAGGTCCTTCTCTTTGACCTTCATGTCCTCGTCCCAGCCTACTTCCATGCCTTTTCTATTTATGAGGTCTAGCTCATTTAACAACATTTTTTTGTCCTCAAAGATGTTCCCAAATTCCTCCCTATTCCACGTGTGAATTTTTGCCTTCAGAGCCTTGAGTTTCTACTGAAAGAAGTACATAATTGTTCCGGGGGAGACCAGCTCCTGCCACCACTAATTGACAAGGTCCTTGAAGTCTTTATGTTCCATCCAGAATTGTTCAAAATGGAATGGTTTTCCCATAGATGGGATAGACCAATCCCAGGAAAGACTGATAGGCCAATGGTTAGAGCCTGCTGCTCGAAGAACATCAACCACAATTTCCCCCGTACAGTGCATGGTATTTTCAGACACCAAGAATTGATCAAGGTGGGAGGCCACCAGGTGCTCCCCCCCCCTCTTATTATTCCAAATGTACCAGCCATTACCCATTTCTAGGTCCACGAGCAAACTCTGTGTTAGAAACTCGTAGAATGCTTCTTGGTATTTATCCAAAATTATTCTACCTCCCTTCTTCTCCCTAATTTTGGAAATAAGGTTGAAATCTCCTCCGAGCACCCAAGTTCCCACCTCAGTTTAATCCCTAAGCTAGTTGAGGAAGGTCTTGAAGGTATGCTTCTCGGGGAAGCTGCTAGGGCCATAAATATTCCCCAAAGATCCCCCCACCCCTAAATCCAAAATTCGAAAGTCTTCCATGAGAGAAAACATGTTTTCTCGCCATTCAGAGAGCTCCACCGTCCTAGGCTACCAAAAAATTGCCACTCCACCAGATTTTCCAACCGCATCTAGGGCCATTAGGTGACTTCCTTTCCAAATTTTGTCCCTCATTTTCTCCAAACCTTCAAGGAAGCACTTTGTTTCTTGAAGGAAAAGGATATCTGGGTTTTCTTGCCTAATTTTCCTATTCAGTGTCTTCCACTTCCTGGGATTGCCACACCCCCTTATGTTCCACGACATGATCTTCATTGATATCCCTTTTTTACTTCAGAGAAGGCCACCCTGATCGTAGGGTATATGCCATATTCAATTAGTCTAACTCCCACCACTGCTATGCATTGTTTATTCGTCTTCCTACCTCTTCTTAACTCTTCTTCCAGATATTTCCTCTTACTGCCTTTTTGAGAATATGGATCAATCCCGAGACTCTCATGGGAACCTGTTCGAATGATTGCCTCCTGTAGGATTTCGATCTAGTGACGAGAGACATAGCCTTGGAATTTCTTCCCACATTCTTCCTCGATCATGTCCAGGTCTAGCTCGCTAAGTTCCATGTTGTCTCCTTCTTCCTCCTCCGTCCCTTCCATCTGTTGCACATCCTCTTCCTCAGGGGTTTTGATTAGAATTTCCTACTGTTCTGCTGCTGGTTTCTAGGCGGAGACAACTTCGTCCTTGTTCTTTGTCCCCAAAACCTCAAAGGGGTTTCTGGGCTATTGATCCTTTGTCACCTGCTCCTTTCTTGCATTGGGTTTCCTCCCCCTCTGCTTCTTCTTCTATTTTTCACCTATGTGAACCCATATGTTTCTATATCTTTCTCCTGTCGAGGATCAGACGTTCTAGCCCTAGGGCCTAGTTTGGGGCAGTTCCTTCCAAGATGACCATAGTCATGGCAGTGATGACATCTGAAAGGGAGTTTGTCGTAGTCAATGGTCTAGATCCATTCTTTGTCTTCCCATTTTAAACTCATTGCTTCCGGGAGTTCTCTGGAAAGGTCCATATAGACACAGATCCGAGCAAAAGAGGTATACCTTTGGATCTTAGTTTGTTCTGCTATTTTTATGAATTCCCCCAAAGTGTTGCCAATGTCCCTCAAAATATTGAGATCCCAGTACTCACCTGGGATTGAGAAGAGTCGGATCTAGATCGGGGCAACCGTCATATCCTCCGTCTATGGGTTAAATCGTTCCTTCCATGGACGAAGGTATAACCCAGCCAAGAAGAAGAAGTATGGGCCTCCTTCCATGACTCTATCTATGTCTTCCTAGTTAAAAAAGATAATGGTAAAGAAACCCTTTTATCCTAGATGGAGGTCATAATTCCCTTTAGGGTTCCACACACTATTTATCCATTTAACCAGGTCTTTTTCCTTTGGCCATATCCATAGAAATTTCCCTATTAGGGCCTTTTCCTTCCATGACTCAATCTTGCCTCTAACCACCTCAGATCTGATTTGAATTGCTAGGATGGAAGTGGTCTTCAGCAAGCATCACCACAGGCCTACCTTCTTCCCTGACCTAGTTCCTATGTGCATTCTGCCTCCAGTTCCCTCCTCATCTGGCTTCTCCCTTCCAAGCTTTGTTTCTCTTCCTACCGAGGCAGAGTCCCCCTGCCCCGTTGCCGCCATGGCTCTCCTCAGGAGGCCCAGGGCCAATGTTTGCAAGCAGACTAGTGCGGCTTGGCTGCCACTTGACTAGCCTCACCAAGGAAAATCTGAAATTGTTTTCTACGAGCTCCCTCACCAAGTTCACAACAGTCACGTCTCGGACACCCTTCCATCATGAAAGATATTGGAATGCATTATCAAGCAATTCATGCATTCCTTGATGACCATGTTATATATTATAATCAACATGAATTTGCAACATAATTTCCAGAATGTCATATAAGTAGATATCGAACATATCAAGTAACAAAAAAGGTGCCTCACAAGGTTCTTCGTTATATTCCCATCTTTCCACATTTGCAATGACTGTTCAGGTGCAATAACATAGCACAATTTAAGGATTACCATGCCAGGAAAAGAAGTCAAGATGATGTTATTCGAATACCTACAGATGGTTCTGTTTTTAGGGATATGGAGGAAAAGTGGCCTCACTTTAAAGAAGAACCATGTAATCTTAGGATTTCTTTGGCAGCAGATGGTGTTAATCCATTTTCACAGATGAAATCCATTTACAGGGTGTGACCTATTTTTGTTATCAACAATAACATTCATCCATGGTTGTCAATAAAGAGGGAGCACATAATGTTGTCAATGATTATTCTAGGTATTTTGTGTCTACAACTGTTTTATTTCTAATGTAGTTGTGGCATATCATTTGTCGTATTATGTTTCTTAATTTCATTTGTACATTTTTTATTTTACTCTTGTGCATGGTTTATATATCTTCATGGTTCTCATAATTATATATTTTATATGTACTTCAAATCAATCAGGTAAGTTCCAACTCAAATATATGAATTTCTATATCGAACCTCTTATAGATGAGCTACTAAAGTTATGGAATGGCATCACTATGTATGACATATCTAGACCAATACGACAAAGGAAATTTCAATTCCATGCAATGGTTGCATGGACAATACACGATGACCCTGGGTTAACCCAATTTTATGGTTTGTATTTTTAAGTTCCACTTTAATTGCATTTAATTATATGAAGTAGTTAATATAGTTTATATATAATTATAATTCACATAGATATTCCATATCTATATATTGTAGGTCTTCAGACAAAGGGTAAATTTGCATGTCCAGTTTGTGGTCCTAAGATAAAATCTCGTCGCTCAAAAAGCTTAAGAAAGGAGGTGTTTGATGAGTATAGGCATTTCCTCTCTTAGAATCATAGGTATAGGACAAACGAAAAAAATATTTTCAATGGGAAGTAGGAGACTGCACTAAAACCACGAAGAATGGCATCTCACCTTTGGAAGATGCAATATAATAGAAATCGTCATCATGGTAGGTATGGATCATCGTATATGAATTGTTATGTATTTTAATTTTTATTGTGAGTTGTTTACTGTAGTGGGAATATTTGATTTATGATGTAATTTATTTATAAACTAATATTCATGATGTACATCGTGATCATGAAGGCATTAATGGGCTTCCACGAAGAATGAAAATTTATCCTATACAATTCAGCAAGTTGCCTTACTATGAGCACCTACAAATTGCTCATTTGTTTGATACAATGCATATTGGAAAGAATGTGACTGAAGCATTATGGAGTCTACTGGAGCTAAGGAGGGAGAAAGATAAAATTGTGAAAGATTGCAAAGAAATTCAAGAAGGAAACCATGCAATGAAAGACATCATCCAATTTCATATCAACAATGACCAAGTTAATATAAACTCAATTCCATGGATGTTTATGGAGTAGCAAAGCAATGTTGTCAAAGAAGTAATGTGGAAAATTAAATTCCCCACTAGATTTTGTGTGAACTTGAAGAATATCATAACAAAAAAAGGTGATTTTGCGGGGGTCAAAACACATTATTAGCACGCCGTCATCAAGGTAATTATTATTGTTATGTCCACACACACACACACACACATATATATAAATTTGCATAATTTTTTTTCTTGTTTGTATACTCTTTGTTTAATAAATGGCATGGTTTGTATATTGATATAGTATGTTCTACCTCTCTCTATCCCAGACAACTTCGACAACAATGTCAAACAAGTTAGATATAATATTGGTAAATACATGAGGTAAATAGTGATTAGTTTCTTGTGCTTAGTGTTTCTTTAATTCTCTGTATAATTTATATTTTTTTTGTGCACTATTTCATGATATGTAATTTAATGTTTTTTTTTGTTAAATATTGTTATTGGTTTGTGTCACTTGTAGATGGTTGACATATAAATAAATCCATAAAGAAGATATAAAGTATTGGAGGAGAGAAATTCCTCGTCTCATGTGTGAAATGCAGAAGCATCTACCTTCGGCATTTTTCAATGCATGGGAACACTACCTCATACACCAAGTTGAGGAGATTGAGTTGTGTGGACATGTGCACTCAAGGTCCATGTGGATGGTTGAGAGGCACTTGAAATTTATGAAGGGTTTGGTATGACAACGAGCACATGCTAAGGGTTCTATGATGGAAGGATATACTGTATACCAAAACATGTTGTATGTTAGTGAATATCTTCCTATTTTAGCATCAAAGCTCAATTTATACGTCGCATTTGTGATCCGGACTCTAATAACAAATTTGAAGGCGAGCAACTAAAGGGGAAAGGTAGATCGAGGAAGGTGAAAGGTAATTATTAGCTAGTGGATGTTTATTATATCGTTCATATTCTAATTGCATTTTCTAGTTATTGCATCAATTAAGAGCATATACTTTGTTTAGGAAATTTACATATGTCTTCAATTTTAATGATTACAGTCATCAAGCAATTGGTCAAGAATGGGATGCAATTCATTTATACATCGCAAACAATCTTAACTGGATGAAGGTATGGATTGAACGATGCAAACAATCGGGTCATGGAATATCATGGGAAGGTGTGGCTTCATTGGTAAAAGAAGCACATTGTAATGGAGATAGAAATCTTACAGAAAGGGAAATCAATTTAGGATATGGTTTAAAAGATAAAATAGCAAACATATTAATCAATCACTCTAAATCTTTTATTTTTCAAATTACATTTTGACATACATGTTGTTCTTTTCCATGTATTGCTACAAAACTATTGAATCGTTGTGTAATTTTTTCGTGTATTTCTTGTTGTAGGTAAAACACCATAAGGCTATGGTCTGCAATGGTTGTAGATATCGCATCAAAAAAATTGATGAAACAAAGAAAACATCATATTGTGGGATATCTGCAGTCTTTGAGGTGACCAATGTTTCATCTAGGAGTGATAGGCATCTATAACTCTCAGAAAATAAATACTATGGGTATTTGGAAGATATTCTACAGTGTGACTTTAAATCCTTCAATATAGTTCTAATCGTTGTCAAATGGTATAGGTTACGATTGAATCAATGTGATCTCGATAAAAATATTATTGAACATAATAATGGATTTACCATGATAAATACAAGGTTGTTTGAGCCAGGAACGTAGCCCTATGTTCTTCCAAGCCAATGTGAACATGTATTTTACTCAGAGGTTCCAGGTAAAGCGGGCTGGTCATTTGTTGTGAGACATGATCCAAGGGGAAGGATGGTAAAGTATAACCTAGATGATGGTAATGAAGAGTTTTCTCTCTTGAAGAAGACGATGATGAAGAGCATGATCAACATGAGTTAGATGATGATGGTGATCTAGCAGAAGATGTCCAAGAATTAGTTGAATCAGATGATGTAGCAAACAATGCCCATGAATATTATACCAATGATGACACGATGAGTGTAACTGACTTAGATGACGATGATGATATGGAAAATCCTTACAATGTTGACTATGGATCTGATAATACAAATGATGACTTGGGTGAAGAAGACGATGAAATATATTGAAAGGTAAATATTTAATTAGACCTATTCTTTTATCTTTTTTTTTAAATAGTTACTAACATCATCATCATCACCATCATCATCATCATCACCATCATCATCACCATCATCTTCATCATCATCATCATCATGTTGATCATCATCATCATCATCGTCAGCACCATCATCATCATTATAATCATCATCATCATTATGATCATCATCATCATCATCATCATCATCATCATCAAGAGCATCATCATCATCATCATCATTATGACCATCATCATCATCATCATCATCAAGAGCATCATCATCATCATCATCATAATCAGGTACCATCAACATCATAATCATCATAATAATAATGATCATCATTATCATTATGATCATTACCATCATGATCATATTCATCATCATCATCATCGTCATGATAATGATGATGATAATCATCATCATCATCATCATTGTCATTACCGTGATGTTTAGTATCATCGTCTTCATCACCATTATGTTCATTTTCATCATCACCATCCACATCACCATTGTCATCATGTTGATCATCATTATGTTCATCTTCATCATCATCGTCTTCATCATCATGATCAACATCCTCATCACCATCATCATGTTCATTATTATCATCTTCATGATGATGATGATGATGATGATGATCATCATCATCATCACCATCATCACCATCCACATCACCATCATCATCATGTTGATCATCATCACCACCATCATCATCATCTTCATCATCATCATTGTCTTCATCATCATCATCGTATTCATCATCACCATCATCATCGTCTTCATCGTCATTGTCATCATCGTCTTCATCGTCATCATTTTCTTCATCATCATCGTCATCTTCATCATAAACAAAATCATCATCTTCATCGTGATTGTCATTACCGTGATGTTCAGCATCATCATCTTTATCATCATCATCATCATCATGTTGATCATCATTATGTTCATATTCATCATCGTTGTCTTCATCATCATGATCAACATGATCATGATCATCATCATGTTCATTATTATCATCATCATCATCACCATCGTCACCATCAACATCACCATCGTCATCATGTTGATCATCATCACCATCACCATCATCATCATCATCTTCATCGTCATCATTATCTTCATCATCACCATCATCATCGTCTTCATCATCATTTTCATCATCGTCCTCATCGTCATCATTATCTTTATCGTCATCATCATCTTCATCATCACCATCATCATCATTGTCATTACCGTGATGTTCAACATCATCATATTTATCACCATTATGTTTATCTTCATCGTCATCATGTTGATCATCATTATTTTCATCTTCATCATCATCATCATGTTCATTATTATTGTCTATATCATGAAGATGATGATGATGATGATCATCATCACCATCATCACCATCCACATCACCATCGTCATCATGTTGATCATCATCACCATCATCATCATCATCATCATCATCATCATCTTCATCACCATTATGTTCATCTTCATCATCACCATCCACATCACCATCATCATCATGTTGATCATCATTGTCTTCATCATCATGTTAATCATCATCATCATCATCTTCTTCATCATCATCATTATCACGATGTTCATCATCATCATCATCATCACCATCATCACCATCATGATCATCATCATCGTCTTCATCATCATCATCATCACCGTCATCTTCATCATCATCATCATCACCATCACCATCATCATCACTATCTGTTAGGATATTTAGACACTTAGGAGTTAGTTAACATCAACTTGTGTAATATATCCGTTAGGTAAAGTGTGTTTCTTTAGTATGCATTTGTAAATATTCTAATCCGATGGTCATGATATGCTCTAGACATAAAGTGATCCGATGGTTCAACTTCTCTTAGATCATACCTACCATTGATCTGTGGCTTAACAGCTGATTGGTCCATGATCTCTATTTAAAGAGCATGGAGGGTCCTAGGCTAGTTGATCGATTATGAGAAGCTCATATGTAACTTTATTTCTTTTGCATAATAAATTTATCCAAGTAGCTATTTGGCTGGGGCCATGGACTGTTTCCCTCTCGAGGGTTTTAACCACGTGACAAACATCTGTGTGTTGATCTGTGATCTATTTGTGTGAAGTGGTTGCTCAAGGTGTTTGGTCTTTTGGGAGTACCCTATGTACCCGAACATGGTATCAAAGCTTTTATGAAGAGCCACTTTCGGTTTTGATCAAGATATGGAACCGGTGTTGTTGAAAATTTGAAAGGGTTTCTGGTTCTGGATTTTTAGTGCATTTGTGGCCCGTGGGAGCTATTTTATTGCATCCGGAGCACCATTTCCATTGGGAAATAGTTTTTGTTTCATCAAAAACTGTTTCTGTTTGTTCCAGAAACATCCATTTCGGCAAATTTGAAGGTATAATGTTACAATGACGAATTTGTTTTATTTTTTATTTTAAATCTCTCTTATTTTATCAGTTTTATTATTAGATCTTTTTTGTTTTAGTCTTGGACTGTTTCCTTCCCTGGCTGCGTATGCTCTTTGCCGTGCACCTTGTGCGATCGCGGCGAATCAGAAATAATGAGGGAAAGTTTTTTTTTTCTTGTCTTCTCGGCTACATATGCTCTTTGTCGTGCACCTTGTGCAATCATGGCAAATAAAAAACAACGAGAAAACTTGAAAAAGTAGATTTTCCGGGTAAGCTAACCAAGATCTAGCCCCATTGTGTGGAAAAAGTTTTTTTGTTTTTTGTTTTTCATTTTTTTTGTTTTTCTCATAACCATTAAACACTATTATGTTTTTTGGTTTATTATAGTTTTGTTATCACAAACCCATAAAATCCATTATATATATATGCTTTACTTATTTATTATTTCCAACTTGTTGCCACATGACTCTATTGGTCGTAACATATTATTGCAAAGGTTTAATTACTTAGGACCTAATCCTAAACTTATGGATTAGTCCTAGCTATGATTATTAGTTTTGAACTTGTATTAGACCCACCCTTCATAAGACATTGTTTGGAAAAGGTGGTTGCATAATGTTTAAATGGCTTGATGGTGGAAGGCTTGTAGCACCATAAGAATTGGACTAAGGTTTTAATCCCTATCCTGTGGGCTTACATATCGTGGGGTTTATAACTTATAACATAAGTTTTGAATATTAATATTATGGGGGAGGCACAAATGGATGTTAGGTATGGAGGTTTAAATGACTTGTATTAAATTTTTAATTCCTTAGCCCTGGCTGCAAGTTCACAACGTAACCAGGAACATTCAATGACATGTCTTGATCACATGCATGGCGGCCAGAGATGGATCTCAACCCTCCACTTGTCATGATTTGGTTCAAGGGTTTTTCATAGGGTTTAATGTGTCTTTATGTTTTCATGAGGGTTTTGTTGCATTCATTTAGGTTGTTTGATTTTTCTTGATGTCTCTCTACTGCTGCATGGCTAGGATGCAACAACCTTTACCCTTCATGGCTTGTCAATGAAAACACTCTCGTTTGTAATCTTAAGTTGTTTAGAGGATTTTATCAATGAACTAATGGCAATGTGGCCACCATTACAACCTCATCCCTTCTTGGTTCTTTGTGAGGTTTAAGAAGAAATCCAGACTCCTTTCGAGTTCTAGTAGATGCTTTGCTTCCTGAATATTTAAATGAAACATGTAGGAAGAAATTCTTCCCTCAATACTCTACAAATTTGATTTTAAGGTTATAATTGTTAAATGCATAGTTTAACTTAATTGTTGTGCAGGAAGAGGAGGAAGGAAAAGTCAGGAGGAGCCAACACTTGGCCCTCTACATGACTTAACCAGGTAAGTTTTTCCTCATTAGTTATTTTTAACAAGGTTTACATTTATAAAGTTTGAGTTATTATGACTCTGTCATTTTTTGTTAATAGGAAAAGAGAAATATTTGGAATAAGCCTGCTTCACCCTCACGCCCCAAACTCGGAATGCAGGTAATGACTAATGCAATTAGTTTTATTTTCTTTACCTTTCAATAGATTAATAATGGTGACTAATTAACTTTGTTTACATGTGAATGCAGGTCTCTATTCTAGAAAGAGTGGTGACAAGGTCACCTCCTCTCAGGCCTCTTTCTTCTCTGTCTAGAGGTGAGGAATTTACCCTGCCCTCTGTTAAATTAGGAAGAATACATGTATAATTGTTTTTGGTTATTAATTTTATGCTAACACCACTAGGTCCTGTGCATGTGAACAACAACGCGGCATGGCATGTGGACTGTACATCCGGGTCACTCAATAGTCAAAAGGTGAGACTCTTAATAGGGTTCATGGTTAAACTGGTTTCCTAGTTGCTTTAGTTAACAGTCTGTGGAAGGATAGGTATTTTACAGCCGCTATGAAGATAAGTTTTGTTTTTAATAATCATAACTTGTATTGGGTCTGTACTTAGATGCGTTGGTTAGTTTATAGAGTAGGATTCACAGCCTCTCATACTCGAAAAGTATTTTATTTTACAGTGGTTGTTCTGTTGAATAAAATGGTTCTGAGCCAATATGTTTAAGACCCGGTTTGTAAAATTGGTTGATTGTGATTATTGCTGGAAGCTTTGTTTTCAAATAAAATTATTGTTGCTTATACTTATATATTGTGACTCTGTTATGGATTTAACTCTTTATCTAGATCGATCTATTATTGGGTATGGATTCCCACAAACAGAGACTGTACTTTATATTGTATTAGGTTATTAAAACTTGTACAAACGATTTGTCATTTCTAAATCTTACTATGAATTTTGATTAAGATATTGATTTGGAGATAGACGTGTTCTGCATTTTAGCTAGATTTGATTATTTGTTGTGTTTGGAGCTTATATCTATGAGCACGGAATTGATGATTATCTTGTAAATGATTACTTTATTTGATTGATTGTGATCCTGTCATTCAGTTTATTTTTGTTTGTTAATATGTGTAGATCTATCCTAAATGGGGTATGAATACCCAAAAAGAAATAGAGATGCACTAATAATAAAACAAGAAGGAGATAAAAAAACAAGAATAACTTTCAAAGAAATTTGATGAAAAAGATGTCTATGGTCACAACAGAGGCAGTCAATAGGAAATAGAAGGAACCAAGAAGACTCAACAATATTCCCAACCCACCCAGAACCTCCACACATACAAATCTCAAGCACACAAAGAGATGTACATTATTGTTCTAGGAACAATAGCGTATGTACACGACAGTATATACTGCAGGCCGTGTATATATGTGACTGTAAGTTATATGACCCACTTATACAAAGGAAAAGGTGGTACAAAAATATGTTAAGACACAAATTACTTCAAGGGACTACCACTAACTCAACCAATCACTGAAACACAGAAACATAGCCTAAGCAGATAGAGAATCAATCGAATCATGCACCCAAACCCCAACAAAAAAGAAAACCCCAACGGAGTCGCCAATTATATTATGGAGAAGATCTCATATGGCTTGGGGTGGAACAAAATAGACATGATGAAACCAGAAATAAATCCATTTCCAATAATGCTAAATATAAAAGCGAAAGCAAAACTATGGGACCAAGGGGACGTACCTTATTCTAGAAGTTCGAAGTAGATCCCCATTGATATTTCAATCAAACTTGTACCTACAAATTGTTCTCAACAACAACAAGATATACAAGCATGTAGATATATGTACAGCATTAGAATCTAATGTAGCATGGTATATTCCAATACATAATCAAAATAATTGCATCCATGGATAGAAAATATTTATAATTACACATGCAATGGACGAGAAATGGATATTTCTATTAATATGAACATAGATAAATGTGACAAAAAAATTTGGCACCTTGTTGAAATTGAGAAACTGAGTCCCTCCACCTAGGAATCCACCACTTCAATCCTCCATTTAAAGGCAAGATCACAAAGCTCAAGGCAATCTTAGGAAATAACACTAATGGTTGCTTCAAAGACAAAGGGATGCATACTCAAAGTTCTCTCCCTCTAATGCTTCATAGTAGCTCAATATATATCCCATTAATAGGAGGTGAAGGGTCGAAGTGGAGTGTATCCTGACATATGGAAGGCTAATAAACAAGTCCTTCATTACTTAGTTGAGGGACACTCCAAATATTTTTTTGGTTTTGAGCACATTCCCGATGTACACAGGTGACAGTGGTGTAAGCTGGATATATGCGGGTTGTAAACTTATGACTCACGTATATATATATATATATATATATATATATATATATATATATGTATGTATGTATGTATGTATGTATGTATGTATGTATGTATGTATGTATGTATGTATGTATGTATGTATATAATTGTATTTTAAGGGGCTTCATTTGATCATCAAGGTCATACTGAGCAAAAAAGGGTAAAAGGATTCTACATAGGGACTAGGATAGGCCATCAAAGGATGATGTATCAAGTGTGGAAAATCATGATATAACATCAAGGTCCTTAAATATTTTCCTATCCTTCCTTCGAGCAATCCTAGGATCAAAGGTTTTAGGTGTTTCTTCTTATGGTGCTTCAATGGGATCCTCAATAGCCTTTGATTGTTCTACCTTCCTTATTTTGATATGATTGGTTCCAATGTTTTTGGAAGACTCCACTTTTTTTTCATCTATAGATGGTTCTTATATATTCTCTAATTATGTTATATCCTTCCTTATTTTAATGGGAGTAACTATAATTTTCCTAGAAGACTCTTCATTTTGTTTGTTTGTAGGGGGATCCTACAAGATTTACTTAAAAGCCACTCCAAAACTTAAAATGATTCCATGTATGTTGTTGTTTCTTCAATTCATCCTCAATAATTAATTTACCGGTCCATAGTGAAAGATAATGCTTTCAACATTTTTTGGATGTGTTTGGATGTGCATTGCCATTTTAGTCAAACTCCTCCATAAAAAGAATGGAAGGCATGACGTTTGTTCTCCTTGAAATTGAAAAAGAAACCTCATATGATATATAAACATAACTATATAGCTTCATTCACAAGTAATATATATTTGAAAAACAAAGAGGATTCCCCTACATTCCTCTTTCACTCATACGCACAGGATGCCCTTTCTATAATCTAGATTTTGATAGCCTGTTAACAAAAACTAGTTGTAATCCATCTCCTTAATTTGTATACCTTTAAACCATTGTCTTCTCTCATATGGTATCCTAGTGCTAGAGATTATGGATCTTTTAGGGACTTGAAACACCAATTTTCCTACTTGATATTCATGTCCATCAAAGCTATTGACTCACACCCTCGTAACCTTAATACTGTAACCTTGCAACTTCTCACAAACAAAAACCACTCGAATTCCTAGAACAATTGCTTGAATTGAGGATAGTATTCAAATAATCCCAACCCTTTTTGTTCATATCTAATCACCACATAATTCTTCTTCATGCTTACTTTTCTATTTCTCTTGTACTCGAGTGTATAAAATCGACTCACCCCAAGAATTTGCACTATTACAATGCCAAAAGGGAAGGATGGGGTGATCAATGTTTAGAGAGAATGAAGGAATACGAGTTATCATTTTCTGATTTGAATCCTTCATGTGATTAAAATCATGAAAATGTGTAATGAATTGCATGCGGTATACTGACAAATCAAAAAGAGATCATTGGATGAGTTGGTAGAATCCTTGAAGACATAGATCATGGGAATGGATATACATGTAGAAAGTTTTGGGCCTAGAAAATAACACATTTTATGATGCCATTTATACATTCTTCACTCACTTTATCATTTCAGTTTCGTTCCTTTCATAATTTATATTTCAATAATTGACCTTTTTTACTCTATATGAGGTTCATGTGACATGTATGCACTAAAATGACTAATTTTTCATGCTATAATGATTACTTAAGGTAGAAATTGTGGTTCCTAACTTACTTCTAGAATTGCAGCATGATACTCATCATTTCAGCAGTGCGTGACTGGAACTTGCTAGTCCAGTAGTCAACTCTTTGTTACAAAATGTCATTTGGCTATGAGAACTTGCCAGTCCCGTAGTCAAACTTTCCATGTTGTTTTTTAACAACTAGAGAAGAATATTGGAAAAATAAAACATGGTTTTTTCTCAATAATGGATCATCTAGTTGAAATGTATGAAACTCCTTGAAAATCCCTAATTTTATGGGTGATTTTACATGATCTCTAAAATTGGCCATTTTGGCATTTTCCCGCAATTCCGGTAGTGCACTTGTAATTCTAGTAATTAATCAGTTTGAAAAATTCACATGATCTAGATGGATCTCCTAAATGACCAAAAAAATAAAAAATCTTTAAAATGTTATACAGAATCACACTATTGTATAGAGCTCGTCGAGAGATTTCTATCGATACTTGTTTTTTCAAAAGCAGACTACGGACATGAAATATATCATGTTCGGGAGTTTCAACAAAAACATGTAAAAATGGTGACAAGTGGCATGCAGAATGTAGATGTGGCACACCCTCAAAGAGTCATGTGGAATATTCAAGATGTTGTAGCTTTCGAGTTGGCAGATACATGGATCTTTCAACATTTTACATATGGCATATTATTTGCACAATTGGTAGTGACGTGGACCTAGCGCTAACTTTCTAACTTTGAAGTTGGGATTGGAAAATCGACAAGGATGGTTGTGATGTTTGGACAATTCCAACTTATGACTGTTTACATTGAGATCAACAGAGTCAAGATTAGAAATTCAAAATGATAGTTGATTTTATTTGGTAATGTCGATTTCCAAAGTCGGATCAACACGGTCAACATCATGACAATAGATATAATGGTACAACATAAATGATCACGAATCTACATCAACGACCATGAACGAATCTAGGATTTGCTCAATTCCATTACTTGCATATTTGGTTCTTATCCTGACATGGATATTTTGAGAACGAAATCAGATTTGTATCGTGGTTTGGTGCACTATTTATAGATCCAAAACCAACTTGGTTCAAGTATTTAACTCACAGTGTGGGCATGATTGTAGAGATCTCAAAACAAAGAGCATAGAGAATGAAAGCATGATATACTTGGTCGTTGGAAAGAACATCATTAAAAAAGACATCAAACTTCATATGGTTATGAGGTGGAATCGTATAGCATAGGAGAAAGAGTATCTCATACTGCATACCAGAGGGGGTCTTTGGCAAAGCAGAGTCACATTGCGTAGTCTGTTTCTATAATTACCAGAAATAATTGAAGGGAATCCTTTGTGTTTATGTAACTAGATATCATTTGAAGAAATAATTGAATCAGTCATATTGGAAGTGGTCCCGTAGATGTTGGATTTCAGTGCCGAACTTCGTTATCAATTTGCAATATTTGAATTTGTGGTTTGCATCATTGTTTATTTGTGATTTTTGTTGAATTATGCTTCTTTAAGTTGTCATTGTTTAAGTTTTTCTTAAAGAATTAATTGTTTGAACATTCACATTTAAGTTCATGGTTAATAATGATCTTGTAAAATCATATTAGGTTGGTAATAGAGCTTGATTAACCAAAGAAAATTGACTGTGCATGCTTACTAGGGACAAGTTTAAAGTAGGTAAAGGAGAACTTGATCCGTTTAATCCATAAATCATACATGAAACTTGAAGGAAGAAAATGGAAAACGAATACTTTAGAGAAGAAGATGTGAATACTTTTCAAAAGGTTTTCTACCAGATGACCGATAGGGTAGAAAACATGTTCTCATACTATCAAGAGAGTCTAGACCAGAAAGGAAATAAGAAGGTAAATGAAGAAGATAATGCTTTATGAAATGGTGGAAGTCTTCCCAAACCTTCATACCCATCTTAAATTTCTAAATATTCTTCTTCTTCCTCTCATACTCACCATTATAAGGATCATAAGAAAGGTGGTGTTAATCCATTGGTAAATCTTGATGTCAAATTTGATTTATATATGTTTAATAGAGAACTTAGCATGAGAAGTTAGGTCATTGGATTAGATAGAATGAAGTTTGTTGTAGAATTCAGAAACTTACAGGTGATGAGGCAAAGATCCAGTTGGCTTCCCTCCAACTTGGAGGCACTACTCTCATCTGGTGGTAGAGAAAAACTCAAGAGGTTCTTATTATCTAAGGTAAAATTATTTCCTCATGGTATGATTGTATTTCAACATTGAAAAAGCAGTTGTATCCGTTGGGTTATATGCAGCAGGATATGATGTACTGGTATATTTTTAGATAAGGTAAGGGACAAAATGGGCAGGAATACACACAAGATGTTGGAAATATAGATTATGGTTTTCATTGATGTCAAAAGGAGTTCAATTATGACAAAGGGATAACCAAGGACATGTTGGAAAGAGTGAACTCAGTGAAATTCAAAGGATATAAAAATGCAGTAATGACATGGCATGACATAGATGATGGCGTGGCATGAAGTTGAAATTCATTGTTACATTATGACATCACTTTGGAGAAATATTGAAAAATAGTGAAAATCAGGAAATTGACCAAGTATGGAATAATTAGTCAAAATTGGTCCCAACAGCCTTAAGAGAATGCTTTCCATAATTCATGGTTTGAGAAGAATTCCCACACCATGGTGTGATCCTATATCTAGTTGGTTTTGATACCTAGTCTTGATTTCAGTTTGATTTCATCACTTTTGATGAGAAAGTTCTAGGTCTGCCAAAACAGGGGTTTGTGCCAGAGCAAGTAAAAGTGGCTAAGTAGACTCAGAAATATGCCAACCCTAAATTACGGGTTAGAGTAAAATCCTGAATCATATAGAGGTATTGTAGTGTGTTTTCTTTTATATCTAAACATGGTCTTAGTTCTCCTTGAGCGTGTCTAGAGAAAAAATCATGGATCTGCCAAATTGGGGTTTCAGGATAAACTTTGAGAAAGTCTTGAAAATGAATGTGTTAGAAGAGGAGGTTGATAAGGCATTTGGAAATTCCTTCCAGAGATTTTATTGATGATGATAAGTCTATATGAGCATATCGGGTTGTTATTTGATGAACTGACTATTTGTCCATGTTCTTATTTTTTCTTATGGTGATCACATGAGCAAAATATCAATCTGCCAAAACAAGAGAAAATTATTATTTCATAGATCGACAGACATAGATGAACCCACAAAGAAATCAATGGTGCATAAGAAAAGCAGAAGGCAGAGAATCATGAAAAAAATATGGGAAATATCACAGCTCTACATTCTGCATCCCGCGATACGAAAGATTGATAGTCAGAAATACATCCATGAAATATTGACAAAGCGAAAAGGTTAGTGCGGAAAACAAAAGGCATATAATTGCAAAAACAATGTTTTGAGATTTTGAGAACCTACATTCTGCATCCTGCAATCCGAAAGATAGATGGTTATGAGGCATGCGTAAAAGTTCAATGGTGTAGAAAGATTGGCTTGGAAAGAAAAAATTGGGAAATGATGTTTGGAAAAATTCACATATCTAATATCTAATTTCCACCTCAGATCGACGGTCACGAAAGGATTGAAGGAGATCAATGGTGCGGAATGGTTGAGGCAGAAAGCTAAGTCTGGAAAGACATTTTGAGAAATGTCACAATTCAAAAATCCACATACTGCATCCTATCCTAGATCTACGGTCAGTAAGAAGCTCAATATAAGATCAACGACTCCAGATGGTTGTGGAGATGGAGAATGGGGAAGGAGGAAAGGCCAATGCATAAAAATGCATGCCTTAAAAAGATACTCGCAGAGGGTTTAAAGAATACATAGGCGTGAATAGAAAAGAACTCAAGCCCATGTTTTGGGAGAAAAATACGCCCAACAGTCAGAGATAATGAAGCCCGTGGACCAGTAAAGTGTGGAAGCTTGTGTTGTGGAGAAGAGGATGCCTACAAAAGAGATTCAAATAGGTGTGACTAAAAGGATGTTTATTTTAATCAATGAAGAGATCTGAAGAGTCACAATGTTGAAAGGGCATGAGCATGGTTTGAAGAGATGATTGAAGAATATATAAACAGAAGATCGAATGGTAATTAAAGTGTCTCTATCATCTAGATTTATGTAGCCAAAGCATAAGACATTGACCAAAGAAGAGTAACAAGAGACAGAGTTTGTAAAGAAGATTTGGAAGTATGATAAAAATACATGCAAGGGTGGAAGGGTCATGCTAGGGTAGGCTACATACATGCAAGGAGGTCTTAGGCTCCTTCCAGTAGTGGTTGGAGAATCAGGGTATTGGTGTATCATTGTCTATAGGTGCAGGAGGAAACTAGGGTGTGGGTGCATCCTTCAATAGTGGCTGAAAAACTTGGGGATTGTTGTCTCTAGCAAGTGAATGCTTGCAAATAACTATTGTATATTGTAAAAACAAAGTTTTGCAGATAAGAGAAACATGTTGTTTTTTTACCTTATTAGGTTCCACGTTAAAACATTGTGTTCGAAACACTATCAATACCGGCACCTCACGGGGCCCAATAAGTGGTATTGATAAGATCCCCAAATGCACACCAATCCTGGTAAACGATTGAACAAGGAAGTGGAGGGGTATCTCCTCAACCGAGCTCTCACGCAGCCTCGTTCTTAGCTCCTGTGTGAGAGGATATTTTCATATTATCTCTTGTAGAAGTGGATTTACCTAAAGATATGCCACTACATTTGAAATCAAAGTGCTTTTGGACAGTTTAAATCTCCTAGTCCAAAAACCTAGCCTAAGCTAGTTGATGCTCGAACCTATAAAAATAAAATTACTAATAGATTTTAAGTTAAACGTTCTTTTTAATGGTTGTATTAATCAAGGTAGCGGAATGATACTGAATGTTGTTATATACTCAACAAAGTGAAAGAAAATGATCTATAAAAATTTCAAAGTGAATGCAACTAAAAAATCAATTTTTTTCTTTTTCTTTGTAAATGAAAACTAATGAAATCTTTTTTTTAACAATTTGAGAAACTACAAGACTTAAAATATTTTTTATTTTTCTGAAAAATTGTGAGAAAAAAAACTAATGCAAAATAAAACTTCCTTTTGTCCTTCCATACACTAATGAAGTGATAATTACGTCCTAAGATAGGAAACTGACATTTAGACTATGGAACATAATCCCTTAAATCTCTCAATCACGTCCTTGTTTGTTTAGTGAAATGTTTGAAGGAGATTGATCTGGTTGCTGTGAATTGATATATTCCACATAGAACTCCACCACAACTCCAGAATGCTTTGAAAAATATTATACCATTATCTCATTAAATAAATCAAAGGAATAAGCAAATAAGCAAACATTACTAATCAAATTTCAAGATATTGATTCAACAAACGTGCATTAGATTTTATGAAGGAATATTATAATGTTTATTATAATTTATGCAACTTAGAATTTTATTCATCCCTAACAATCCTTATATATAACCAAGATGGACCAAATAATGTGCCATTTACATGGCTCATCATACCCCTAAACTCTAAGGTTTTGCATGTCCTCATGCAACAAAACTATTTATTGGTCTCATGCTTCCATTTTCTCTTACATGCTCATATTTTAGATTCCTCCACATATTCCTTGTAGTCATATGCTTCAACCTTCCATTAACACCTTCCATACACACATCCTAACCTTGTACAAAGGAAATATAGTTTCTTTTAGAAAATTGTGTATTTGCAAAGTGCTATAGCTTGCAGTTTCTATAGTAAATTGAACATATATGTTGTTGCAAGATATCCTTTGTTTCCACCCCAAAATACAATGTCTTCATCATTACATTACTAGTTTTTGGTGATGTTTTTCATATGGTGTTCACAAGCTGTTACTGCTGCCTAATTTGTTGTTGCAACTATTGTCATGAGAGTTGGGGATGCAATTATATTCATGCTATTTATTCCTTCACTTTGATACAAAGATTACACCATTGTGATTTTGACCATTTAAGAGGACTAATTCATATAGTGGTACTATATATGCACAAACTAGACTCCTCTAATTTAGACATCATTCCGAAGTGCAAGCTAATTGAAACCTGGGTACCATATACCACTTTGTTGTAATTTTTTCAGTGAATAACAAACTCTGAAGGGATTTTCATGGGATTCTAAAATATAGTAAATGAACTCTAGTTTGCAGGACCATGAGTTGCTTCTTATAGGAACAATAGAACCACTAACAACCATTCCCTTTGAATTGAATCCATCTTATTTTTAGAAGATTCCTCTTTATTTGATAAAGATAGATATGTCAAAATGTTCAGTATTTTTCATACAAATATTTGTTTTTGTAGTAATGTAGGTATTGCTTCCTCACATGAGATCTATATGCCTGCAAAACTTGAATTTTCTGACATGAAATATATACACCTCATGAAACCCAATTCACCTTGCATGAAAGAGAAACTTGAAAACCATAATTCCTATATAGTATCCAGTTCAAGCCTTCCTAATAAACTATTCATGGAAATATTCATACTAGTTATGATTATTCATGTGAATCTATAGAAACATTTGTTTTTAATAAAAGGAATTTGTCATAAAACTTCTCCACAATAAAGAGTAAAACCAAAGTAGGGAAAACTTGATTGCATCAAGAAGTTTATACACAGGAATTTTGAAATATGAATATATTAGTGACTTGTTTCTCTTGTAACCAAATATTGATGACATTTCTCTATTCCAAGTACCTTTCACTTTTGTAATTACTGGCATAATGTTTTGTGTACTTATAGCTTCCATGCTTTGGTTAGACTGCTAAATATGCTTTGGGTTGTTAACCCTTAAACTCTCACATTCGGTCCCTTTTCTAATTCTGCACTTTGTTCTTGCAAACTTGATATAAAAGAACTTGCTTTGTTCTGCAAATGACATCTTCAAATTTTCTTAATTTCATACAAACTCTTAGCAATTTTAATTGTCCATCAACTACTACACAATGTGATGAATTTCATGTTTGCTTCATTATTCCATTTGTTGGAGTCATAGTACTTTCTCCCTAGGGGACTGTATTTGAAATTGTATTCCTCCTTAAACTCTTCTATTGGAATATATTAAACCCACTCATAACTAAGGATAAAATAATTAATCATTATTTGATTAATTATTCACCCACTAGCTTAATTAGTTGGCATCCACTTGCACCTTAAAGTCAGTACATGCCATATATATCCTAGGAATTCTTTATTTCTGATTTTGGGTTGATCTTGACCACCTTTTGACGATCCAGATTTAGTATACAACACTTTACATCAGATTTTGCTTTATTATGCTTTTCCTGCTTTTTTGTGGATAAGGTAAAGCTAGTCAAACTAGGAAATCGGGTCCTTTGGTTTCCAACCCAATATTCATGAATTTTTCTCCATTTTCTATGATTAGCATGTTTTTTCCATCTCCTTAAGAAGTCACTCATGATTTTTCCAATTCATGAGGTTCTTGATAGATTTGGGAAGTGCTTTAGCCACCTATAGGGTTTTGATATATTTTGGTAAGTCATCCTTTTTGAGCTTTATGAGTTGTCTCCATACAACTCAATTTTCCGATGAGTGATGTACTATTTATGTACACTATTATGCATCATTATTCAATGAAAGGATACACACCAATATTCATCTCTTCATTCATGTGATTCAGTCTCTTTTCTTCTCTCTATTTTTCCTGTGTATGCTTGTGAGAANATTAGAATCATTGATCATAGCATTGATCTATTATTTATACATGATATGAGAGCTACAGGTAGCACAACCTTGCAATCCTCTACATGGTATTAGAGCAGCAATGTTCATCAAGTTCTACAGAGTTGAGAAGCACATCCAGTCTCCTATCCCTCTCTGAAGAAGAGCTTGTCTAGCTTACAAGATTTTCTCCTAGTTTGTTTTGCAGGTTACAGAGAGTATATACTAGATCATATCAACAACTTCTATATGGATTCAATATTTCCTCTACTATCTCCTTTCAACTATGTTGATTGTAAGCCAAATATGGGTGCAAACTTGAAGAGGCAATGTCTCTTTGATGTCTCCATTGGTGCATTGAGTGAACCTGATTCTTATGAAGAGAAGATTGATTAGATTAATAATTTTGATAGAGCTTATGGAATTATGTGTTTGGAAATTTCTCCAAATATACATCATCTCATATATTCTGCTGAATATCGATTTGAGCTTCGGAAGAATTTGGACAAAGGTTTTGGTTTGCAGGAAATAGAAGATGAAGCATGGAGTGAACCCATCATCTCCTCTTGTTCTCTCTCTCAAGATTTCTTGGCCTCTACATTCTCTGATGAATTTGATAATCATGAAGAAGTTTTTGATACATTTCATTTTGCTACTACTCTCCTTGATTCAAATGCTTCCTCCTTCAATGAAGAAGCAAATATTGAAGAGCCATCTTTTACTGTGTCTCTTGAAGGTGATTTTTCTTCTTGTGATACTAATGATGAAAAAGAAGTAACATATGCAGCTTCTATTGATATTGATGATGATACTATCACCCATTCATTGTTCCCTATATCTCCTATCTTAGATTCTAAGATCTATGTGCCTAACTCTTCACAATTTGTGCATACCTCTCTCATTGATGGTGCGCAACCCAGTGATTTCTAGGATGTTTGCTTAGCAAAATAAAGCCTTATTTGTGTCATAGCACTTACCTTACTGGATCTCATGTGCTTCAGCATATCCTCCTTTTTTCTTGGAATCAATACTCAGAACCTCCTTGAAGATTGTGAACATCTCATTATTTCCGCCTTTCATAAAGAGGATTCATTACCCGTGTATTCCCACGAGTCTACTAATATGCTTATATGTGATCCTTTGGATTCTGATTTAAAAACATATTTGAAGGTTGATACACATATCATACCACAATCCATACCATATAGCATACCTATGAATAATCCTAAGACTATACAAATCCCAAGTTCACTAGTTGATGCAGTGATATTTATCTTACATGGTTTGGAGTATTTCCTATCTTTCAGTGGCAGGTTATCCATGAACTTAGTAATATTTTGAATTATATTAAACATGTTTGGATCTATTCTAAACACTTATAATTCAGATCTGATTCCCATCCATCATTCATATTTTTACACCTATGAGTTATTCCCAGTTGCTCATAATTTTCCTAGTCTAGCCCTATATCCTCATGGAGCCACTGAGGCCTTTGTCTTTGCTGTTACATTTACTAATTTTTATGATATATCAGAGTTTTATCAGGCTCATATCATATATGGAAAGGTGCTACATCATATTGGAATATTGACATGTGATTCACATCACAATTTTGTAGCTATTCTGGGAATTGGGTGTGAAATAAATTGTCTTGATTTTTGTACTCTTTGGAAATGAGTATGCATAGATCTCTTTTCCATTTCAGATTATGTTTGCAGATCAGATTTTGACAAAAACAATAATCATTCAGATAATGCTCCTACTTCATCAGTTGATGAGATACAAGGAGTCTCTCCTCTTCCTTCTTGCAAGTTCTACACTCTAGTGCATGATCATGGAGTTCATGATTTCTTCAACAAGTCCTTCATCTAGAAGCAGTTCATTCAGCTCATTAAAGTGAAGATGAAGATATGTTGAAGACATATTTCAAATTTTGCGCCTTTTCCTAACTTGAGGGAGGATTTTCCCCATGTGGTTTTTCCTCTTTCCTCACTTTTCTGGAAATAATGATTGTTAAAGGGTGACCATAGCCTTGTTGATGGGCCCTATATGCATCCATATTTTTTGTCATACCATCATAAATTCAGAATTATAGGGGGGTGTTGGAATATATTAAACCCACTCATAACTTAGGATAAAATAAGTGATCACTATTTGATTAATTATTCACCCATTGGCTTAATTAGTTGGCATCCACTTGCACCTTAAAGTCATTACATGCCATCTATACCCTAGGAATGCTTTATATATGATTCTGGGTTGATCTTGACCACCTTTTGACCATCCGGAATTAGTATATAGAACTTTACAGTGGATTCTGCTTTATTTTGTTTTTCTTGCTTTTCTATGGATAAGGTAAAGCTAGTCAAACTAGGAAACTGGGTCCTTTTGTTGCCAACCCATCTTCATGAATTTTTCTCCATTTTCTAGGATTAGCATGTTTTTTCCATCTCCTTGACAAATCACTCATGATTTTTCCAATTTGTGAGGTCCTTGATATATTTGGGAAGTGCTTTAGCCACCTATGGGGGTTTGATATATTTTGGTAAGTTAGCCTTTTGGAGCTTTATGAGTTGTCTCCATACAACTCGATTTTCCTATGAGGGATGGACTATTTATGTACACTATTACTCATCATTATTCAATGAAAGTATACACACCAATATTCATCTCTTCATTCATGTGATTCAATCTCTTTTCGTCTCTCTATTTTTCCTGTGTATGCTTGTGAGGATTCTTAGTAGCAAGATCTATTTCCTGTGCTTCTTATTAGCATCATTTCTCATAGCATTGATCTATTATTTCTACATATTCCACTTATAATGATATTTTATGAATATATGGAGGAGCATTTCCTATACCATGCTTAAAAATTTCAGAAATTGATTTAAAACCATCTGGGAGTATGAGTCAAGATATCGTACCCATGAAAAAACTGCTACTTGATTCCCCAAGCTTCCTGAATGATTTGCACCTGACTGTAATTGAATTATTTGACTCCCTTAAACTTAATATTTTTTTATTTAATTGTATGGGAATATAAAGGAACATGTCCCCTACACCCTAAAAAAATTCTAGACCTTGATTCAAACTTATGAGGGAGTAATGGGAAAATAACCATACCTATGCCAAATATTCCTTCAAATCCGCAAGGCTTTCGTAAATCACTATAATTTAATTTTATACCCAACTTAAGCTTGATAGTTCTAGATAAAATTTAACAAGTATCTATATTATGATGTCCTTTATCATATTTAAAAGCTTCATCCTATCATATGCATGAATCTGGGAGTAATCTTTAGGACATCAGACCATACCACTTCTTGATGCTCAAATGCTTTGCTTTTATTTCTCCTCTGGAAATGAGAATGAATCAGTTTCCATATCATGCATGCACATGATTTGATCCTCCATAGCCTTTGTAAGTCATAAAATATTATCTCTAATACTTTGCATACATTCCCTATGACGGTAGCAGTAAGGAGTACCAAGTACAAAATTTATTTATTAGTTATCTTTTTCATTTTTTTCTCAAATAAACTAAACCATTGTTGGTTTTCACCAATTCTCTACCTCATGGCGCCATTTCTGGTTTTTAGGGTTTGGTTTTGATTGTCCATTTTTATTGTCCAGAGAATATTGAATTACTTGGAAATTTCCAAGCACTTGCAAACCTTTTAGGAGGGTGATGCATTGGAAAACACTGCAATAGGACTTGACACGAAGCCAAGTGGAAGTTATCAACTTGAATGTCATGGGAGTTATCAATTTGAATGTCATAAATCATAGAACCAATATGAACACAATTCAAAATTTGAAACCTGTTCATTCAGGGCAACCTCACAGAACCCATGACAGATCCGATTTGAAGAATTTCACTCAGAAATTGGAACAGGGATATGAAGGAGATCTAAAGAACTTGGAGAAAAACATGGTTCATAATAAGCCAATACTCATAAAAAAGACCTTGAGCATGAATCCTAGTTTTGAGGATAAATAAAGGGTTAAGGATAATAAAATTGGATTGATAATAATGATACGAGTATAGAAAAAAATGGTAAATTTGTGGCTTGACATATCCCCAAAATGAAATATTTTGCATGCAACAATGTACCTATGTATTAAAAAAATGGTGAAAGCATATTGAATGATTCGTATTTTTCAATGCATTAATCTACCATTTGTAATGTCCCTAAGCGGGTGCGGTTTGATTTATTGAGTTATTTTTGGTTTAGAATTTCTTCATCACTTTGTCTAGTATGCTCTGCTATTACTGTGATGACACTGGCCCTCATTAGACACCAAATTTATTTCAATGACTGGGAATATGGTTAAAGTTTCAACAAACATCTGGTTGACACACTGTTGTAGATGGCATGGCATATCTCTCTTGAATTGAAATTATCTATACCAACCTGTTGTAGGTTGTTCTCGCATGATTTTGGTTTATAAATTTAGTCAAACAATTAGATTACTTGCTGTTGTAAATGACCATGGTAATGCTAGTTTGTTGAGCTAGTTTCCTAATACTTTGGTCTTGAATATCTATGGATAAAATTATAAAGATTAACCTTCCCAAAATTTAAGTTTCAATAACAATTTAACAACAGACATAACTTCACTTACAACACTCATAACATAATAGTTCAAAGTGATATTTAAACTCTAAACTGAGTACATTCTTGCTAAGTGACTGAGCAGTTCTAGACTTGAGTGGTGTGCCCCTCAATGAGGATAGCAGCCTATGAATATTGAACAAGATTCCTCTCCAATACTGAAATAGACTTCAACAATCCATGGTTGATAGTCACATGCGTGGAAATGTTAGTTTTGGTTTGCAGCTGATGTATGTTCCCAAATGTCAAATAAATATTCTCTGAGTGTAAATCAACTCTCCACAGATGGTCACACCCTTTCTTGAGCAGCTCACAAATGTTGGAGTGTCTTCTATGCTTTAATGTACCCATCCAAGGTTATCTGTTGCTACTAACGAACTGATATGACTGAGATTGGTTCAGATCTGATGTATCTCTCCATGTGGAGCAAATAATGACTGAATCTCCTTCCAGATAGCCTCCCTCTTGAATCATGACTTGTACAGTGGGTGAGATACCAAGTTTGGAACCTCATTCACAAGGTGTCAGCTCACATGATTTGGATAAAGGGAGTGGAGTGTGTCTTCCTGAGTGTAACTCATAGTCTATAGCTAGGGTACTCTTTCCAATGCTTCTTCCACCCATAATGTTACATTTAATTGTAGAGCAAAGAGTAGGAATTCATTGTTAGTAACTTAGTTCTATGGGTTGATAAAGAAGATGTGGGTTGTTTTAGGTCATTTATAGGTAATATTTAGACCTCAAAAGGTATAAAGCAACACCTAATCAGAAATTATGGGCAACATTGAATCAATCTCTACCATTATCTGGATTGTCCTACCCTTCATAGCAACAGTAGGAAGGGTCAAAATCAAATATGGGAAGATTGGTCTATAAAACAAGAATTTTTGGGAAAGGAATGAAGTTTGAACAACAATAAAATTATGCTTCTTGGGAATTGCCTCACCTAATATCAACAATAAAAGGTTCTATTTCCAGTTCTGGGTATAAATTTAAAGCGATTTCTTGAGGATGCAACCCTAAATCCAACCACTTGTGTGCACCTTAGACTCCTCATCCTCTTGTTCAATTATGTGGCAACTTTGTTGATGAAAACAACCTTCAATTCTTCTTTCATCATTGCGGGTAAGACACAAGTTTGACTTAGTTCTTCAAGCTCTTCCTTCACAACTTTGTGGTGTGCTTGTCTAACTACAACTATTTGTCAACTATAGCCTCTAAGAAATACTATAAATCGATCTATTGCATCCCATCACCATGAAATCTAACTTTTAGTTCCTCGTGGTTTGGGAATAAGGTTGCAAACTGTCCAATTAATATCCACCACTTGCATGTTGAAGATAAAGAAAATAAAACTTGTCTTTTGAATGAGCATCTTGTTGGCTCTTTATGAAATGGCAGAGGAGATAAGTTAATGATCAATGAGGGTGGTCTCCCCAATCACTTGAATAGTTCAACCCCTGTGACATTGAAAAATAAAGTGTTTTGGTATAAGATCATGGCTTGATCAAGCCACTTCATCACTCTTTCCCAAATCTTGTGAAAATTGGTCTAAGTGAACCATGAATTTGACAAAGTATTTCCCATGAAATTATTGGAGTAATATAGGGCCCATATTGCACATATTTTCCTGGATCAGCAAGTCCTACAACAACCTATCATAGGTGCAAATCGCCTCTCACAGGGTCATAAAGGCATTCCAATCATTGGAGAAATCAGGTCATGACACTATACAACTTATCACATGTCTGAATCACTTCAATCACTAAAGATTCAAGAAACTTCAGCATCACACCTATTGAAAGTATCCAACATATCCCTCTCATAGTGAATTGATCTGTAAAAATTATATACAGAGAGTCCTAGAAGATTTCAGTGAACATGCTCTGAGACCAGGTTAAATTTTAGATCACGATAACAGATTCTGCACTCAGAATGTAAACCCTAATATTTAAGAAGCTTAAAGTATATACACCAAACAAAACAATAATTCTAAATGTTGTAAATTACAAAAACATCACACAAAAAATATGAACATCATTACAATTTTACACAAATTTGAACTCTCAAACCTTCATCTATATTTTATGCTCTAGTGTGAAACCCTAACTACCAAACACTAGATTTGTCACAAAAGATGAATGAATACAATCACCCACTTTTCCTTCTTTTATGGATTAAAAAAGAAAGGGTTTTACAAATTTAGAAACCCTAAATTTATCTAGAATACATATGTATTTTATTGACTAGAAGAAATAAAAATTACAATGCTCTAGCACAAAACCCTAATTGCTAATCACTAGATTTGTCAAAAAATTGAATGAATACCATCACCCACTTTGCCTTCTTTTATATATGAATAAATAAAGGGTTTTACAAATTTAGAAACCCTAAATTTAGCCTAGGGTAGAGCCTCCAAAACAGCTAGAGGAGGTTAGCTAGATAGAGCACCCAACTGCTAGAACAATTAGCAAATAAAAGCATGTGCAACCTCCTAGGGTTTAGTGCCCTCTCCTATAATAGAAAAAGCATATGAACAACCAACTATTCTAATTTTGGAAGAAAACAGTTAGTAATCTACACAAAAGCACTTTTTTACAAACACAAAAGCAAGTCTAGAAAATAGAAACTGTCTAAGGCTAAAAATATTTCCAATCCATTTGAATTTCAACGATTAACTTATATTTCCAATGCATTTGAGTGTACTCTTCCATGACATATTTAAAGAGATGCAGATTATGTTGATTAGAACAGTTTGTAACACAACTCTTTATTTTAAGTTTATATGTAAAGTAGTCATATTTCTTCTCAGGATGTTATTTGATTGAAGTAGTTGTTAGTTACTTTATGTCTCTCCAAATTAATTAGATCACCCTTTGATTTTCCTAGGTTGTTGCACTCCTGGGCATGCTAGTCTAAAAATTTTATGGCGAGGAACTTAGAGAAATTTTTGGCTATGAACAAAACCCTTATGGCTTCTACTTATTGGCAGGTATGATCTCAATATGAGTGTCTAGATGATGACTAATTAGATCAATTTAATAGTAGTTTGAAATACTGGTACATGACATGTTAAAACGGGCTTAAGTAGTGTCTATTTTGGAGGAAAGAAAAAAAAATACAATCATGGCTTCAAAGAATAAAAAGAAACTAAGAAGTCTGGGCATTACAATATGCAAGGCCAATTTCAAATTAGAAAGGAAGCTTGTGGTAACATATGCAATGTGTTGTGAAAAAGTAAAGTTGTTCAAAAGAAGTCAAAAGTAAAGTTGTAGTTGCAGATTGTGTAGAAGAATGTGTAGTCATAGAGATTAAAAGTTTATGGAATAGGAATCTAAATTCCACTTGCTTGTCATAAGACTGATTAACTTGTCTAATATATGTAGACACGAGCATATGAATCCCCAACATCTCTAAATCTAGAACTCCTTGATCATTCATGGAAGCAAGCATTGACAAATACACCATCAAAGCTAAGGCCTAAAGCTACAATTCAGAAGACCAATAATTCCAGAAACATTTCTGACAAGTCGAGGGAAAGGAAACTATAGTCACATGTTTAGAAGATTGCTTCAATTCTTACAAAAAAAAAAGCACAAGTGAAGCATCTGAATTGAGAAATGATTCCAAGCTAGAAGAGAAACAATATCCAAGCAATAGTTCAAAACCAAATTCCAATTTTGTAGTTGGGAAGCTAGTTAAAAGGACTTTGTAGAAGGCCTCAAAATTAAATTTAATTAAGAATGTCACTCATAAAAAATCCAGTAAAAGTCCTGCTTTGAGGTCTTATGTTGCACAGAAATATGAACGGCCACAACAAATAAAAAATAGAATGCCAAGGTGGAAGGGTGATACTAAAAATATGAAAAAGGTGAAAACTACGGGAACAAGTAATATGGATGGCTCAAAGAGGAAGCAACAAAGGAGAAAGAATAAAAAGAAGGCACAAAACATTCCACAGGATTAAGTGTCACGTGCAAAGAGAAGGATCAAATATATTTTGCTCAAAATGAAACTCAAGCAGAATATTTTTGATGAATATTCAGGGGAGGGTTGGAAAGGCCAGAGGTTTGTTTATCAGATTCCTATCCTAATGGGTTGGGAATATGAGCCAAGTCTTTTAAATGTTTTAACTATTATTTGCATTATGTCACGAAAATATTTTTTTCTAGATATGGTTTCCTATAATTGTTTACTTCATTTTGGATTCATAATTGAATATCTTGGATTCATCCATTGACCTTACTGCATTCTCATAATATAGTTAAAACTCTTCGAGTTGAGTAAACAAATTTTTATATGCTTCTTTAAGTTTGTGGTTGACCTTTGTGGCTTGTTCCTTCATCATACTGAGAGGAAAGGTATTTTCCACTTGGTATACCTAAATTTGAAACTCTACATACTCCTTGTCCATTCTCATTCCATTCATGCTCCTTTCATGCTACTCTTGTAAGAGAGAAATTTAATTATTGCACTCTTCCTTTAATTGATCCTTCTCCATAAAAGACTAATGCTCCATGTTGGAAAGTTGTTTAATAAATTGTTTTGATAGGTAATTATATGTATCTGCTTGGTATTTGTATTGTTGAACTTGTTTGACCAAATCTCTTATGGAGGATACACTAACATTTTTCAAAACATTGATTAAAGAATCAACATTGGATGTTATCTCATCTAGTTCTTTCCCTTCCATGTTAAAAACTATCAGGTCATTGAACATACCTTGACTATTTTTCCTCTTAGATGGTGTTTAAGTTATTATTTTGATTTTTTTGTTAAGAAAATAGTCTCCTAATGAGACCATCGTAGTATAAATATATATTGATTGCATGTAATCCCCTGATCTTACTGACATAGGTGTTCTAGGATTAACAAGAGATGAAAGAACTACCAATTGTTGATATTTTTGTGTCTTCTCTAATCTTCTCAATTGTTATTATTCTTCATTTTTCATTAATTCCTCACTTGTGAGGGATTCATCATCTTTCTATTTTTTTCCTGGAGGATTCGTTCTTTCAAACCTTCGGCCTCAGACTCTTATTTTTTCGCCTTCTCCTCTTCTACAACTCTGTGGGTTTCCTCTTTTTTTTCTTTTGTTTTATTGTTTGGATTCTTGAGATTCCTTTTGTTTTTGTAGTTTCTCCTAGAGAAATTATTGTCAAACAATCTCTTCCTATGCTTCATTCATTTTTGTTTCTCTTCTTCTAGTGTTTTAGAATTTTGTTGCTTGTTGCGCCACTTTTACATCATGATTTTTTTGAATTTCTTCTTATTTTTTCAAATCTTTTTGGTTAGTTTTGTTCTCTGCATTTTTTTTATTTCTCCCTTGAAATGATTTTTGTGATTACAGGAAATGTAGTCTTTCTTCTGCTTCAAACAAATTCTTTACTGATTCCTCTATCTTGACGTTGTATTCTTCTTTCTTCTTTCTTCTTTCACTCTCATTCTACTTCGATCTCAAAGGTTGATTTCCTTTCATCCCTTACTGAGCCTTAGAGTGATAATTTTTATTTTTATTTTGTTCCATTATGGGAGCCATGCCAGGAATCTTACCCTAAACCTCATCAACGTCAATGGCTCCTTGGAAAAGGATTTCTTGAATATCCTCCGCATGCTTGTAAGTGGGGTTTAGTGTGAGTAACTTGAACTGACCCTCAATAAATTTATTAGGATCATGCTTTCTCTAGGTTGCACATCCAAGCTTCATATCAGCTATAACATTAGATTATTTATGAGCATGTTGGGTGTTTGCTAATGAGAATGAGATGAAACTAATGGGAAATATTTGCCATGAATTCTTGCTCATGAAGGATAGTTGAGCTCAAACACTCTTTATGACATTTTTATAGGTAATTTCCTTAATAAAAAATCTATCTAGGACATAAGTTGGTAACAAATATGGTGGATGTGTGATTCCAAAGACATGTATATAAGTAAAAATTTCTAAGGTACTAAATCAATCTCCTAGTGGTAAGTCCAGAGGTTTGTTTATCAGATCACTGTCCTGATGGGTTGGGAATATGAGCCAAGTCTTTTAAATGTTTTAACTATTATTTTCATTATGTCACTCAAATATTGTTTTTGGATATGGTTTCCTATAACTATTTACTTCTATTGACATAATTTTAGATGCCATCTATGATATACAAAAGTCTGCAGGAAAGTAAGCGCATTTATTTTGTTATTCCTTTCATATTTTTTATCATTGATCAAAGTTATTTTGTTATGTAATTGTTTTTGAGTCTACAAGTTCATCGTGTTCCACATACCAATTGAAAAGGAGTAATGCTCTCTATCCATGTTTCCAAATTTGGGGTCAATGGATTTCTTATCTGGAAAAATTAAAAAGAATATTTACATTCTGCTGATTCTGATGGATGATGGACCTCATGGAATGTGAGTTTTCATCCTTTAAGAATCTCAAAGGCATGCATAGAAACTAGGCTTACTCCTATGCTAAATTAATCTGCTTAAAATGTAAAAAAATGGAGAATAAAAACCTTATAACACCAGCATCAAAAAAAAAAAAAAAAAATCTCCATTTTTATCATCATTAGGAAAAAAAATTTATCGTAAGAGAATATGAAACAAAAATGTAGAAAATTTGAATCTCCAAATCTCACAAAAAAATAGACTGCTACAAAAAGCTCAAATTTGTGTGTTTTAGGATGAGAGGAGGGGTTATTTTATACGAAAAAGCTAGGGTCTTATGGCCCCACACTTTGTTTTATTTTAGTTTTTATTTTAGATGCTTGTTTTTAAAAATGGAATTTTCGACCTCCAGAACCATAAGGTTTGGCTGTCAAGACTAAGCTTCATAAATTTGGTTTGATAGATCAAGATGTTACCTGTGTTCAGTGTGGCCAAGATGAAACAGTTGAGCATGCTTTTTTTGGGATGTCAGGTTGCCAAAGTGTTTTGGGCATGGTTTCATGTTGAATATGACATCTTCATTGCCCCATTTTAATTGAAAGATACTCTTCTAGGAGACGCTTGGATGGTTAAAAACAACTACAAATACTTGTGGCACACAGTGCGACAAATTGCTATTGGCTTTTTGTTAGTTAACGGGTTACTCCAAAAGTGTTTACACCATATTTGGGGGTGAAAATTTGGGCTACATGGTGTACGTTCATTCCTAGATGGTTGAATATGGATTGACACATGGAAGATGATCCGTGATGGATTTTCACATTGAAGATAGCTTGCCCAATGGTTTCTTGACCTTGTTTGGGTGGATGATTGGGATTATTCCCTAAGGCGTTGGAGTTCTCTTAATAGCTTAACAGATGTCCTTCATGATGTCTACATTGAGAAGTTCACTTGCTTGGACATCACCCTACTTGGGAGGAGTGTTGTGCGTCAAGCCCTAGAGGATACACATGGGGTAGCTGGAATCATGTAAGGAGGTTTGGGGTTGATTTAAGGACATCTGGGTTCCAACAGTGTTCATGCAATGGAAATGGACCCAATGGAGTACAAGGCTTGGGAGGACTAATAAAGTTTGTTACCCCCCATTTCATATGGGTGTCCAGTAATGAATATGGGAAAAATTGATGGACTATCCAAGGGAGTTCTGGGAAATTATCAAGGTCAAAAGAGAAGGTATGGGCACTAGCAGTAACGTGGCAGTCACCTATGCAACATTTTTATGGGTGAAATTGAAGGTTTACAATATTCCTAATCAAACATATATGTTGATCTACTGTACAAAATCATGGTGAAGAATAATATGCAGTCATATTTCCATCAAAAGGGTTTTCCTTACAATTGTTTCATCTTCAGGTGTCTTGACTTTATAATAAAATTAATCAGCATGATGTCCATGCCTTGAGAATATGGACACAATGAAGGAAGTAATTTGTGTCCTAACTCAAAAATAGGATGTCCTAAGGAATCTGGGAATTATAGTAGCCTTGAAAAGTGGCATGGTCATTAATAATTTTGAGAACCCTCATGGATTCGACCATAAGCATACTATGTTGTGGTAGTTGAAAAATAACACATCTAGCATTTCAACAATTCCCAAATCCATGAAGTGATCAAGAATCACAAAACTTTAATAGTTAACAACTTTTCATATGTCTACACTAGTTCTACAAGTGCAACGGTCATAACTTGCAAGTAGCACTAGAGCTTACAAACTGAAGAAATTAAGTAGTGAGAACCTCATTCACTACCCAATATCCATGCAACATTTTACCACAACCACCTCTACATTACTACCTTAAAGGATAATCCTGATCACTGGATTGGAATTTGTTTTCTCTAACCCTTGTTGATGTTTTCTATTCCACCTTGGCATGTTCCACTCACTATTGACAAGGATAAATAAATTTTCCATTAGAAAAAGATAATGAGAGTAATAGGATTCCACAGAACATCGGTGCAAAAAACAAAATAGAGATCCCATAATCAATGGTATCAATTTTGTATAAATGTTATCCATAAACATTAACATATATACATAACGAGAAGAAAACAACAGGGAATACAGACAGAGATAACACAGATTAAAATGAAGAAGGAAATTCACCATGCGACTCACTAAGTAAATATAAGGCAAATGCATTCGTAATCACCATGTCCAAATTTGACTTCCAAGGGTTATGCATAGTGAAAAATTACTCAATACAAATCATGGGAAATAGAATAACTGATGCAAAAATGAGCACACAATTTCTTAAATTTGCTACATGTTGATTACATGTTTTTCATGAATAATTTTTTCCATGAAAAAATTAACAACAGTTCATTGACTAAACATACATTCCAATATTTTTCTAAATTTCTTAGCTATAAATTAAAAGTTAGAGAATATATTAACGAAAGCCAAAATCCAGTAGAAACCTCTCAAAATAGAATACAAAATTATGATCCAAAGAATAGAACACAAAATTATGATCGAAAGAATACAAAATTATGATCCAAAGAAATTAATAAAGAATAGGTATTGCACTTGATGACTTGAATTCATCAGATGAAGAATGAAGAAAATGAAAAAAGCACTGCATCACAAGTATCCAATCAAAAAAGCACTTCATCACATACATAAATTAATATTAGAGAGAACTTATAAATACTTTAAATGCACTTGATAGACTTCAATTCATCAAATGGAAAAAAAGGCAGTGCATCATAGACATCCAAGCACTGCACTTTATGACTTCGAGTCATCATATGAAGAAAGAAGAGAACGATAAAAGCTCTGCATTGCAGACATCCAAGCAGGAAAAATCTCAATCAATACCTTAGACATAGAAGCCTCTTAATGACTTAAACGATTGCATTAGAGATATTGGTTAACTTGTTTGAATGCTTTGAAAGAAAGGTTAACTTGTTTGAATGTTTTAAACAATGATGGATTTAACAATAGTTCTCTAGAGGGAGTCATGCCAGATTAGTTTTCACCAAGATATCTCTCTAAAGGAAGTTATTCTAAAGATGAAATAGATCCATTTACTTCTTCCAAATGGACCAAAATGTCCTCTCATCATTAGAGACTAAATGCATCTATCATAAAATGATGGGGCTTGTTGAAGGTTTTTTCCATGTCCTCTCATCATTAGACACTAAATGCATCTATCATAAAATAATGGGGCTTGTTGAAGGTTTTTTCCACTCAATTTGTGTAGATAATACTCATTATGAGAGCATGCCATTCACTATTTCTAGTTCTCTACATTCTTAAAAGCCCTAGGCTATACCACATGTCCTCTAGTGCCAGAATACATAATCGGATTCTATCATTTAAAGGCTTGTCAATGTTTACAGTAATCTCCTTATAGGTAAAAAAAAAATATTAGAGTTTGTGGAAGAAGTGGGTTCTGCTCTAGACTCGGTTGTAAATAATTTTCTCACTTCAATATGTATTAACCATGAGGGCCACAATCAAGGTACAACTCAAATAGGATGATGAATTATGAATCAAAAGCTCCAGCCACAAATGAAAATGAACCTTTAATTTCTACACTTTATATTGGAGATTTTGAGTCGAACTCTGTTTTTTAAAATTGTAGGGAGGGTGAAAATTCCCATTAGAAAAAGAAAATATTGTATATGTTAGTTAAATGAAGAAATCAACAAACCAAAAAGGCATCCTAATATCATAAAATATGAAAAGGAGGAGATAGAAAGGTTGTTTCAAAAGGAAAACAACAATCTATAGGCTCTTAAGGCTCATCAAACTGAAAAGGAAAATCTAGAAGGGTTGTTTCAAATGGAAAACAATAATTTAATAGGATCTTATGGCTCAACTCCTACAATCAGAGAAAAAAAGTAACACAGATTTACAGACAAAACTTGCTACAACTAAGGAGTTGAAGCAAATGGGGGAATGATAAAAAAGAAAATCAAGTGTCACTAAATGACGAGCTTGAACTCCAACTTAGGGCTGCTCGAGCTGAACAACCATCTCAGTGATGTAATCCCCTATAAGTAATATCATGGAATCTTGAAACCCTAGATGTCAATCACAGGTTGGGTGATTGCAGATGGAGGGCCGGATCTTATGTATGTATTTATATAATGCCATTAATATTACAGAACAATAATGCACAGTCTAGTAAAAATATGCGATGCCCTTGTAGAAAGAAGGAACCACTGAGAGTTATGTCGAAAGCATCTTGTCAACCGTTTTTGTGTGTTCCTTTTTACATACCTAGTGGAGTAAGCACTATACTCCACTATCATAAAAAAATTCAATCCTATCAAATGCCAATCATAGGTAATTGGGTGATTGTGGATGGAGGATTATATGTAATGTATGTATCTACAAAGTGTCATTCATATAATTGCATAAAATATCTGCACAAAATATCATGTGTTTATAAAACAAAATCAGTGATAATAAGATTCGGAACATCTAGTCAAGCCCTCAAGGCTAGATCAAGGCTGATGGGTGAAGGTGGGTGAATGTTCATGCCTTGAGAATATGGACATGCTGAAGGAATTAATGTGTGTCCTAACTCATAAATAGGGTTGTCCTAAGGAATCTGGGAATTATAGAAGCCTTGAAAAGTAGCACTAATCAGAAGCACGATCATTAATAATTTAATAGGTCATGTACAGACTTGAGACATTCCAACAGCATCAACATAGGAAACATCCTGTTAATGAGAATTCTGGGCAACATATCTATTCTAAGCAAATCATTTATAGCAACGCTACGCTATATATCTTCATTCCTGTGAATAATAGATCTATTGGCACATTCAACATGAATCATACTTGCAGCATCCCTAATCAGTGGTAAGAAGTGGTTCCAAAACATATAAAAATCCTATAGCAGCATATGCCCCAAAACAAATGTTTAAATATGTCTAAAAACAGGGTAAATGTTGAGTCTTATATACCAATCAATGGTTTATTTGGAATGATTGTATGGCCTAAAACCTACAACATCAGTGCTCCCATCCTCTCAGACTTGCCAAAGCATGAAATCTGAGCAAATTAGAGCCATCTGAGCACATTTTGTTGTAAATCACCGTCAGCAACAATATTCTTCAGGTTTATGGTATATCTTTCACTAAATTGTTTGGTAATTAGGCATGTATGAAGACCTCATCCTTAATAAGGATTTCGTGACTGTTGGAGCAATTTATGACAAGGTTTAATCAACGCTTGAAGGCAATCTAGCAGCACTCCCAGTCTAGAGCACAATGAATCCTTTCTAATGCATACAAAGAAAGAAATGGAGAATAAAAACATGACCGGGAAAATAGGATACCATAATCATTTCACTAATTTTCTATCCCTAAGTTACTGAAATGAATTTTCAAAGGGAAAAGGGCTAGCCTCGAGTAACTTTAGTATAATTAAAATAGAATCAACAACTTTCAAATAAGAAACTCCCAAAAATCTATGAAAAAATGCTCAAAATTACACAAAAATGTACCAAAATGAAGGGAAAACAAATGGGGGAAAGAATCTAAGAAACTCATTTGAAGAATCTGAGAGACATAACATTCACTATTACTAACCTCTGTAAAGATTGCACTGTGTAGAGTCCAGACCTGAATTGAATTAACTCTTCAGATGGGGTGAATTGCAACTTCCTGTGGCATTATATCAGGACCAATGTGTTCCCAATATTTCAATTTTTTCCTAAATTTGGTGCTGAAACAATCAAATTCATAGTGATTGAAGGTAAAAATCGCTCCATTAAGAAGGATTTTAGGAAAATTCAACAATGAAGGTCCCATATTCCGAAACAATTGCTCCAAATCCCCTAACTAACTAAAATTTGCAGTAAGACCCATAAAAATAGGGCGACCTCACTGATATTTACCCTAAGATCCATAAATGGATGGAAAACCAGCAGTTTTTTCTCCATCACCAAAAATCAGGGGTGAACCAGCAGTTTTTTTGCTCCATCAGCAAAAAATCAAGGGAAAACTAGCAGTGGTTTTAAACCATTACCAAAAATCTGGGGCGAGCTCACGATTTCGACTGTTGTTTAAATAACAAAATTTGGTTTTGCCTCTTTTATACTATTGGCTAATATATTTTATATAGTTGTGGTTTAATGTATTAAAATTCAAAAAACCTTTGCTATGTTAAAAAATCGCCCTCTACTTTTTGGTGACCCCTCTAATTTTTCCCATGGGCTAAATTTTGCCGTTAAAATTTTCCTTGGATGAGGGTTTGACACCCAGTATATTCCTTCCTCCTTATTCAATGCTACTATTACAATTTTCCCTCATCACACGAGATTCTCCATGACGAGTACGGGGGGAGAAGGGTTTCCTTCTCACCATTCCTTTTTTTATGCGGTGGGTCACAAATATTCAATGCCTCCTGTAGGGAATATGCTACAATGCAAACCAACAAGTAGTGACCTCAATCCTAGTATTATGGAGACAGATATGAACAGAGGTAAAGGAAAGGAAGTGGAAAATACAACCTCTACCTCACATCCAAAGGTGGCTTGAGCATGGGAACCTGGAAAATGCATATCCCATACATTGGAAATTCCCTGATGCGAGGTAAACTAAGAGAGTCATGAGGGTTACAAGCAATATATTAAATACCACACATTAATCAACAAATTTTTGGGGTTATGTCCATGTGAGCAGGATCTAATCAACTGGATCGAATCATGTTGGAAACCTAAAGGACACTATGACCTGCACCTAGGATCTAAAGGATTTTTTACGACAACCTTCCGCAGTTACATTATTTCATCACTCTCTCTAAATAAGGAAGGTATTTTACATCATCAGCAACAACAAAAACACCATCTATATAACTGTCTGGTCGATCTATATGTCATAGTGTGACACACCTATAAATTCCATAGTAATACACACACACACACACACACATAAACATATATATAGTCCAAGAAAATAACCTGGCAAGTAATAGTTACTGGAACATAAGTAATTTGTTGTTTCCTTGTATAGTGACTTATACAGTTTCCAATACTGATTTTGAAACGTTATTATGCGGATGCTTGCAAAGTTGTTAACGACATTTTGTCTTTACCACGAAGGTGATGTTCTTGAAATATTTTTATATTTATCTTGTTATATAAATATTCTACTAGGGGTTGCTTATCCCTAAGGCTAAGTCTTGGCCCTATCTTGCATGGCCTAGCTCTTAGGATGATGATAGAAACATGTTTTTGTAAAGAAGTGAGTTTTTTTTATTTTTTTAGTGGGGGGGGGGGAGAATATGGTGTTAAACGCCATACTCCATATACAAATCTTGGCATAAAAATTAGGTTATGATGATCCAAGGTATAACCATTTGCGCAAGGTGTAAAGTTGATATGCATGAATCATATGTTAATGGATTGGGACATACGATTACCATATCTGAAGTTTGATATAGGGAAATACTTCATTGACATGTTTATATATATATATAAGGTTTTTCAAAGTGCTATGTTGGGAGGTACAAGTTATGATTTGGTTGTACTGTGGTCGACCTTTGCAATACGTTTTGTCCTAGTTGCGAGTTGACAACACAACTAAGCTTTTAAGAGCTTGACTGAGATTTGATCTCGATCATCCACTTGTGCAAAAAAATGGCAAGGATTTTGTTTAGGATTTAACGTGTTTCTTTCCTGTCCGAACACTTCCTTTTTATATGTTATTTGGCTTGTAAGTTCTTTGCAAAAGGATATTCCCCTCATGGTTGCTCTTTAAGGTTCCTTGGGTGTAAGTTCTTGCCAGTCGTTAATGGCATTATGAATGTTTGTTACGAGGTGTATTGGAGGATTTATCGATGTTTATGGCCACCAATAGTCATATTTTTGTTAAACTAGTCCAACGTTCTACAGCCTTGCAACTTCCTTTAACTAGCTAAGTTCAAATGAACCCTTCTTAGTTCAGTAATTTGTTTAACAAATTCATTTTAGTACTTTTGAACCAACAACGTCTAACTAGTTTTGGTTGCTTTTACTCTTCACACATAGGAGGGATAAGGGCGTCCAAGAGGAGCCGGCCCATGGCCCTCTCTGCATTTGAATAAGGTAATGAAATTAACTTTAGTCATTTATACTTTTAGTTTTTTTCAATTAAAAAAATTCATTATGGTTCTAGTTGTAACGTGAATGCTTGCAGGTTGGGGACGCCGATGAGGATGGTGACATGGTCACCTGCTCCCAGACCCACTTCTTAAAACACTAAGGTGAATAAAACCACCCTCAACTATGTCTATCAATTATTTTAAACATTCTTAGCTTATCTGACATCATTACTTGGTTATGCAGGTGACTCCTGTTTGGTTTCTTCCCAACTGCATCATTGGTTTATTTTAGCTGTGAGATGGCTGGGCTCATGGTCGTGTAGGATATAGGATTTTTCCTCAGTGTAGATAAGTGTAGACTTTAATTTAAATTTTAACCCTTATGGATTTATATTCTTCTAGATGGAGGGCTTTTGGCAACCTCTCTGATCCATCATTTGCTTTTAAATCCTTCATGTGTGTATATTATTGTGTTTTAAAAACAGTCGTGGGTGCCATCCTTGATGGAATTACCACCGCTTTGGTCAGCATTGTTTGTAAACCTATTTATATAAATAAGGGTTTTTAAAGAATAGTATATTCGATCGGTGATGGACTTACAACCACATGGTTTTGAACCCTATGTGTTTATTTTTTATATTAAATAATGAAGCGACCCTCACAGTCTATGGTGAATTCTCATTGATGTGTTTCTTGATGTTAAAGGTATTACCTATCATAAATTCATTAGAGGAAATTTGGGGTCTAAAATGGGCCTTATAAGAAAACGTGCCAAAATAAATTTTTGTGAGTTGGAATTCAAGAACCAATAGAATTTCAATAAAATAAGTCAACTATAATGGTTGAATTGACATATTTGTCATTAAAAAAAACTATTTTTGTTCATATTTTCGACATATCTCATTGTGTTTTTACTCAAATTTCGATCGGGAGAGCTTGTTGGATGCGGAATTTGATTCCGCATCCAACGAGCTCTCCCGATCGAAATTTGAGTAAAAACACAGGGAGATATGTCAAAAATACGAACACAAAAAGTAGTTTTTTTCTTTGTTCTTCCAAAATTAATCAATATTATTTTATTATTTTAACTATTATTTTATTATTTTCCTTAGGAGGCCCATTTTAGACCCCAAAATTCCTCTAATGATATTTCCACAAAATAAATAAAAACTACCACTCTAAGGTATGTTCAATTCTAAACTTTGATTTTAGGCTATTTTAATGATGGTTTTTGTCATGATTATTGTATATATGGTGGCTGCCATCTAACGATGGTCTTAATTCGATGTATTCAATTTAAATGATCCGTTGTTTGTAAAAGGTTTGTATCTAGTTTGTAATCTGTATAATATATTTGTTTAAACTAAAGATTGAGCCTCGGGTTTAGTTACCCGTAAGAGGAGATTGCGTAAACGTGAGATAAAATGTGAACTAAATTGCAGTGGTTATATTAGATCTAAAAGATTTAATTTAATCTTTTGTTTACTCGACTTCAGTCATGGACAATTTCGTTCATTGATAATTGGATATTTATGATTCATTTCTTGTATTTGTAATTATTCCACTTGATCTCGGTAAAAGAGATATTGGAAATCTCGATCTATACTGGGGTTTTAAGATGACATAATCCTGATATGTTTTAGCTGGGATTTATGGAAGCCTATCGGATCTCAATTTGTTAATAAAAAATTCCTAGATTAAATAGTTTAATGGTCCTTTGATTTATGCAAAGGAATACCTTGTTGTGTTATTTGATTTATTTTACCTTGACCATTACTCTGTGAGTTTGTTATAATAAAAGGGTTCCTTTTGTCTGTTGTATTGAAATTTGACTAAAATGATCAAAGGACATAGTGTGATTCTAGTTTTTAATTAAATTATTTTAAATATTGTATTATAAACATAAGCAAACTTAATCTAGAACATCTAACTAAATCTATGGTAACATTAGTTCAATTTACTAGTTGTTTTGACAATGCACATTGCACAAATTATCTGATTCGGGTATGGATGCCTGAACAAAGATTCGTTAAGCTAGTATTAATTAAAATCCATAAGAGAAAAATCCACTTAATGCACCATCTCTTGCATTAACAAATCAATTCCCTATCCATTGTTAGCCTCCTACTTGCTAAATGGACATACTATATATAGTATTTTGTCTAGGACCTGGTCATTTGTCTTCCTCCACAAGGATTTGTGACCTGATTTTGGGGAATATGCCGCCTGCATCTTGATTTCTAACTCAACATATTTAGCCACTTATATTTTCCTCTTTTGGGTCAGCAAACACTCTTTCAACAACTATTTCATTTATGATTCCCTCCAGTGTTTTTAATTAATAAAAGAATAATCCATTACATTTATTTCTTACTTCTTGTCAAAAATATTTTAAAAATAATAATAACAATTTTTTAATTTCGGTGTATTGTACATAGGAATTTTTGTAACAACAACATCATAAGTATGGAACATCAACATAATCCTCATGAATCATCATCATCACGAAATATCATCATCGTGGAACATCATCATCATGGAGCATCATCATCAAAGAACATAATCATCGTGGAACATCATCATCATGGAGCATCACCATAATGGAAAATCATCATAATGGAACATCATCATCGTGCAGCATAATTCATCATCATCATCATCATCGTGAATCATCATCATCATAAGCATGATTCATCATCATCATCATAAAGAATCGTCATGAGACATAATCATCAACATCATCATGAGCATCACCATCAGTATGTGAATACTTAATCATCATCATCATTTGAAACATCATTAGTATGTAAATACTGGAACAATAACAAAATAATTAGAATGTTAGTGCTAAAAAAACATCATCAACAAATAAATTCTAGATCATTATCTACATCATCAGCATAGAGATGTTGGAACAACATCATCAACATAGAATGCTGAGACAACATCATCATCATTAGCATATCAATGTTGTAGTAACATCATCATTAGCAACATAGAAATGTTGTAGCAACATCATCATCATCATCATCAACACAAAGTGTTGAAACAACATTATCATCAAGAAGGAGTGTTGGGACATCATCATCATCATTCCCTTAGAACATCTAAAGAAGCATCACGGTGGGTACTCTGAGAGATCCATCAGGCGTTGTCTGTCTTGTTAGCTAGACAAAGGGATCTACCTAAGGACCAAACAAGCCTTGTATGTCTTACTAACCCTTTCGGGCCAAACAAAACTATCCAAAAATACTAACCCTCCTAGGATAAAACATGCCTTGTTTTGATTACTAACCCTTTCAGGACAAACAATCCTAGCTAGACATACCAATCCTAGACAGAGCTACCACACCCCTACAACAACAAACCTACATCATCATCATCATCATCATCACGCCCTCTTTTGAGAGACGTCATTTAGGAGTGATACCAAGGTTGCCTCAAAAGTATTAAAACTTTACATAAGACAGAGGATTAGTCAATATATTGGCTTGTTGTTCCTCTGTAGGAACATATCGGAGCTGTACAACTCCCTTCTTCACCATGTCTCGAATTTAATGGAAATTTATATCTATGTGTTTTGAATTGTATTAAAATACCAGGTTCTTCGTCAGCTTGATGTAATTTTGAATATCTCAATGGATATCAGTCACATCCATTTATGCATCAAACAATCATGTCAACAACTTGCGAAGCCAAAATACTTTGCTATATGCTGAACATGATGCAATGTATTTCTCCTCAGTTGTACTGAGAGAAACACGGGTCTTCTTCTTGATAAGCCATGAGATCACACCTGAACCCAAACTGAAACAACAACATTAAGTTCTCTTGATGTCATCTATGCTCCCATCCCAATCTAAATCTATATAACCATGTAGTATGATCTCCCCATCGGTTGCAATATGAGGCCACAATCCAATGTACCTTTAAGGTACATCATCACATGTTTTGATGCAATTAAGTGAACATGTCGGGACTCCACCATATACTGACTTAATGATTTACCTTAAAACATATATCTTGTCTAGTATTAGTCAAATACACCAGTGAGCCAATAAACTATTGGTACAATTTAAAATCTACTATATTTGAGGAATCATCATTTAGCAGCTTCAAATTAGTCACCACCCGAGTGTTCATCGCCTTGCAATCAAACATCCCAAATCTATTTGGGATCTCAACAATAGATTTTCCTTGATTAAGAAAAATATCGTATGGGAACTTCCATACTTCAAGACCAAGAAAATAGTGCGTCATACCAAATATTTTTCATTTTGAATTTAGAAGCAAGCTTCTTCTTACATTCACCAATAAGCTTCTCCTCGCCTGTCATGAATAGTACTTAAACATATACCAATATAATCGTAATACCTTCATAGACAAAATTATAGTAAAGATCATAATCTTCTTTACTCTTGGTAAATCCCAAGCTCATCAGAAATCCATCAATTCTTCCATACCACGCTCTAGGTGTTTGCTTCAACCCATACAATGCTTTCTTCAATTTGCATACATGTGAATTTATGTAGTGGGTTTCAAAACATGGAGGTTTTTTAATGTATATGTATTCTTCTATCACACCATTTATAAAAAATGTCTTTACATGCATTTGGTGTAGCTTCCATTTCATCTTGGATGCCAAGGCAAAGACTATTTTTATTGAGGTATATATTGATACTAGTGAAAATGTCTCTTCATAATCATTTCCTTCTTTATGTGAGAATTATCGAGTTATGAATATTTCCTTGTACTTTTGAATACTTACAACGGTTGAATGTTTTTTCTTAAATATCCACTTTGAGGAGACAACTGACTTCTCTCTTGGTCTTGGTACTACATCCAAAACATCATTCTTTATGATAAACTGATATTCTTCGATCATTGCATTCATACACTCCTTATTATTTGTATATTATTCAAAATAGATAGGTTCTATATCAACAATATTACACATCAAGGCCACATAGCTGGAATAGCTCCTTAGTCTCTTACTTTCTTCTAGAGCATGATATTTTTCTGCACCTTGATTACATCATGAGCCCAAGTTGGTCTTCTCTTTTGTGAGATCATCTCTTGAGATATCTCCATAGGCCTTTGAGGCTATGTCATGTCATGGTATTCTGGTATCAGTTCTTGTTAAACATTTCAGACATGCACTTTGTAGGTTTCTTCAACTATAGGGACTTCATGTCCCTCTTCATGGTATTCATTTGCATGTTTCTTCCTGTACTTACTGAAAGAGGAATCTTCATCAAATATGACATCTCTTTTGATCTTGATTTGGTGATAACGTGGAATGTAGACTCTATAATATTTCAACTAATAACTATAGCCGACAAATATTCCCTTCTTTACTGAAGGGTCCAATATCAATCTTTTCTCCTTGGGAACATGTATAAATACAGGACAAAAAAATATATTGAGATGGTTGAATCCATGATTTCCTCTTTTAAACATATCTTCTGTATTTTTGTTTCCAAGAGAACTATGGGAGATTTTGTTATGCATCTACACTATGGTTTTAGTTGCTTCATCCCATAAGTGCATGGGTAGTTCCTGATCATGGATCATTTATTTTATAGCTTCCATGATGGTTCTATTCTTCCTTTATGCTACTTCATTATGATAATGATTATCGGGTGTGGAGATCTCCCTCTTAATCCCAACTTCTTTGCAAAAATATTTGAATTCATTTGAAGTGAGTTCTCCTCCATTGTCAGATCTCAAGGTCTTGATATTGTTCTTAGATACGTTCTCTACAAGAGCCTTGAATTCTTTGAAACTTTCAAATACCTCATCTTTACCCTTCAAGAAATAAATCCAAGTCTCACAGGAATAGTCATCAATAAAAGAAACATAATAAACAAAAATGCTTAATGAAGTGGTTGACATTGGTATGCATACATCTGAGTGAACAATGTCCAAGATCCCTTTTTTTATTGTTGCTGCTTTGAATCTCTGGTAAACTTGGGACTACCTTGATCACAATTGGTAGTGCTTTGTAGTTCACATGTGAAAGTATCCTATGCCGTAAATCACATGGGTTGATGGTACTTGTTGTTAGAGTTGAGTCTCGGTGTCCCTTCAACTTGTAGATTCTTTCTTCTTCTTCACCAATCACAACTGCATACTCTATTTTCTTTCCCTTTGTCCACATAAAGACTTCTCCATCTAAAAAAGAAACTACGAAACCCTTTTTTATCTAGGGTTGAGATAGAAATGATATTCCTTTTCAAACATGGGACATATAAGACTTCATTTTCATGGAATTTCCTTAGCTCAACTTGAAAGAGGCTTATCCCATTCCTTTGATAGGATATTGGTAATCATCTCCAAGATTTTCTTTGTGAGGTGAGTTTTTCTGAATAAGACATTGGAGAGAGTCTTTGTAACCTGTAATATATCTGGAAGCACCATTGTCTATGATTCAAGTGTAAATTCCATGTGAGACTCCAGTGAGAGCATATATTAAGATATTTTCTTCACTAGAGTTTCCATAATCATTTTTCTTCTCTTCAACTAGGCCATCATATTCAACTGCACGGGCATGGAACTTCTTGTTGCTCTTCATGAATTGTTCTTCCTTGAGATGTTCCCCATCTTGTTACAAGTGAAGCATTCAAAAAATGAAAAATCTCTCTTAGACCTTGATTTCCTTTGATGCCTTTGATTCTTTCTAGGATATTGATCATGATCCATGCTCTTGTTCAATCCTTTCTTTGCATGAGTTTCCAAGGCTTGGTTTTCATATTCATTTAGCTTTTATTCTCTATTATCTATCCTTCCTTCTTCTTGCACACATTCTTACCAAAGTTTACTAAACTTATTCTGCTTTATTATAGCACAGATTCCTCTTATGAAAGATTCCCAATCTCTTGGGAGACCATTCAATGTGGTCATTACAACTTCTGCTTCTTCCACCATGTCTCAGATAGCCTCCAATTGTTATTTGATCTAAGATACTTTGGTGAAGTATGATTTCATAGTTTCTTCCTTTTGGATCTTCACTCCCTTGATTTGATTTCTCAAGTTCATTCTTATGTTGATGTTCTTTCCTTCAAAGAGACTGGCCAGTGCATCGAACATTTATTCTAGAGTCTTCTTTGAGGATACCTTAGGAATCAAGTGATACTTGATAGAGTCATTTATGATCCTTTTATCCTTAACCATATCCTTCATATGCTTTTCTTTTCCTTCATGTCCTTCAGGTTTTGGGACTTCATCTTTGACATAGCTTTCTAGGTCATGTTCTTCAAGGATGAGCATGACATTTTACTTCCATGCTACGAAGTTCTCTTATCCTTCAATATTCTCATCAAGACTGGTGTTGTTTTTCATCTTTACTAAATGAGAACCTCAAATGAAAATGTAGGAAGTATAACTTACCAGTAATAAGGTTTCTCTTGGAACAAACTTTAGCCTGACATAGGGTTTGACAAAGAAACCCTAATTTTTCAAGCTGGAGATCTTGAAAATTGTTAATATTTCATATTCTAGACTAGATATTATTAGTTTTCATTTCAAATTCACGGCATTAGTATATCCAAAAACACTGATAGAAACACAATTACAAGATAGACACAATATTTATCTTGGGAAACCCTCAAGGGGAATAAAACCCAACAAAAATTCCTATGTATAAGATGTATAAGATATAATTCCAAAACAATTATTCTCCTCCTTGCTATTCTGTCTCTCTCTCGTATGCGCTACTACACAAGTAAGTGTCTATGTGTTCAAATGAGAAGCACAACACTTATATTTATACACATTGATCCAACTGACTTTTACCCTAAACAAATCGGCCCCACTAAACTATCTAAGCCGACTTCACCTAGGAAGACTCAAACCAATATTTTATATTATTCACTAGGGTACTAATGACCCGACTTACAATGGAGGATTTACCTCATGACTCTATGGAGACCAATTACAATAGTGACACCCCGACGGAGGAAGAATATTCTATATGTATCTTTTGTGATCCCCGATGGTCCTATCGGGAGAAACACTTGTATTAATTTGTACCCCGATGCTTCTAATCGGAAGAACTAATAAGAGTCATGAGGTAGTCCCCTCTGATTGTAAAGGTGGGTCATTAGCACCCCAGTGTGGTTACTTGAGCCTACATGTGTAACTCGAGCTTACATGATTTAACTCGAGCCTACATGTCGAATGAGTTAATTCAAGTGAACGGATGAATATAAATAGAGGTGTGGTGCTCCTCATTTGAAGCACACACTCTCACTTGTGTAGCGCATTAGTGGAGAAGAGAAGTAGCTGGAGAAGGAGGAGGATCAGGCTTTGATCTCCTTACTAGTTTTATCTTTTATCTTTTATCTTTTTTGGGCATCTATATTGAGGAATATTTTGCTGGGTTTTTCCCTTTAGGGTTTTCCCAGGATAAATCCTTGTGTTCCTTTTTTATGGTTGTGCTTGTATATTTTTCAATGATCCTATTTATATGCTTTTGTTATGAATATGAAATGAAATACTGATGTCTTAGCTAAGCATATGAAAATTTAACATGGTATCAGAGCCACCCCGAAAGAAGACATTGTGCAGCTATAGAAGCTATGGATTCTTATATTTTGGGTCTCTATCCACAATTGATCAGAAAAAGAAGGCTAGACTGACTCTCCATTGAAGGGCACATCTTTCTGTTGAAGCGGAATTCGATTCCGAGCATTTTCAGTTTTGGTGCGGAAAATTAGGGCTTTCTACAGAAGAGGAATTTTTGAGTGAGCCCAACATAGGATTTTTTTCTCCTCATCAAAATCGAAGTTTAGAGACCTGGATCAAGAAATTTGGTTGGGTGAAACTCCGGAAAAGTCAAACCCTAGTTTGACCCCGATCTGGGAAAAAACCCTAAATACTAAAACTGCTAAGTTTTGGTACATTCGCTATATCCTTAGATTGGAAAAGGATAAAGAGTTGAAACTTGCATAGGACAAAAATAAAATCCTTGTTTACACTGTATCCAAAATTCATCCTCAGATTCGCTATATTTTGGGAGATATGATCCCTCCAAGTTAGGATTCTAGCCTCTTCCAAAATTCATCCCTAAATAGTTCACCTGGGGATAATTGCTGTAAAGTGGGCTACATAGGTCCAAATGGAATTCCTGAATATGTTCCAAAAAAACCACAGGATTTAATTTTTGTGGTCTGAATTTCTGAACCTGAAGATGAACCAGTGACATATGGCATGCCGTACAACTTCACTGTTCTGAACAGTCCTGTAACAGGTCACCCTGGGAAAATGATCATAAATCCCAATTGGTGAAACAAATTATGATGAAACCTATGGTGTTGGATCAGGAACATGTGAGGTTATATCAGTGTGAAATTACAGACATATAGGAGTAGTAATTTTGGAGATATCACAGAAATAGTAACAGGAATTTCTACAGAAGAAATTGGAAAACTAGGGCTTCCTGTTCTGGGAGCTTCCCTCCACTGTTTTCAGAAAAGGAGTACATTGGAGAGATCCATTTGAAGAGATATATATTTCTATCCAATAAGATCTAAAATATTCCAAGTTTTGAAAATTAGGGTTTCTCTGACAAACCCTAGATCAGCCAGCTCCGGAAGCAGGACGGACAACTCAAATCGGTAAGATCTAATCTTTTGCTATTTGCATTTGAGGTTCTCATTTCAAAGTAATCTATCACATCAGCTTGATGATAATATTGGTGAATTTAAAAAATTCCAAGCATGGAAGTATTTGATCTCTCTAAATAAAATGAATTGGACACCCACATGAGTAGAGAGGTTCCAGTTCTAGAGGGAGATGAGCCTCAAAGCCTTACACAAGAAGAACTTGATCAAGGCCAAGAAGATAATTGTTGATTCAATCACGAATCAAATTGTACAACAAGTGTCTTCCCTAAAGACATCGAAGATGTTTGATTCCTTGATCAAGCTATTTGAAAATAAGAACATAATTCAGAAGATGGATTTGAGAAAACAGTTGAAGAATGTGAAGATCCAGAATGCATAAC